>CM074507.1:9189599-9238798 GCA_037389245.1 Oryzias sinensis
TCCTTCTCCGGTGGGGCCCTGCGTTGGGTTCTCTCGGCGCGGCGGGGGGCTGTTCTTCTGGTTGGGCTGGGGCGGCCCTCTCTTTCCCTCCGTGCCTCCCTGCTCTCTGGCTCTGGGGGCCTTGCGGCGGTCCTGCTGGCCCTGGCCTGGGTGGCGGGCTTGGTCGCCCGGGCGGCGGTTGTTCCCTGCCGGTTCCCGTGTGGCGTTGGGGGGATTCCGGCTGCCGCTGCTGCTGCGGTGGGGGTCTTGGGGTGGGGATGGCTGGGCACTCTCCCTCCTTCTTTCCACGTTCCACCATCCATTTTAGAAGAACATAAACACTCACCTGAGCACAGGTGTTAGCTCACCTTTGCACTAACAGTTTGCATGACTGAATGACTGAAATATTTCACACTAGTTGGTTTTAAGGCATAAGTATGCGTGTGAACACTATCTGTTTTGTATATATGTCGACAGGTGGACATTTTTTGCAGCTAGCAGGTGTGTTTATAACATTTGAGTGTGCGTGTGGACAGGCTCCGCCCTTATTGTACTACATTTGAACCTTACCATAATGATTAACAACCAGTAAACTTGTTGCTTTATGCTGCTTCATGGTCTTGTCCCCCTTCCCCTCCTATTATCACCCCCTACCCCCCCTCTCTCTAACGTCCCTCTCTCTTCTTCCCTCCTTTCCTTTTCCGTCCTGTCCAACACCAAAGATTTTCAGACATGATTGAAATTAATAAAGTTTGGCCTCAATTACAAAAGGGGTTTATCCAGACATACCTTTGGTTTGTCTGAAGATTAATAACCCCTCTTGTTAAAGTAAAATCTGTCCAACACAAGAGGCCCTCAGCTCTCATCTGTCTGCCCAGCTGTTGGACAGGACAAGTTAAGAAAAAAAAAAAAGAAAAATAGTGTGAACCCGCCTTTGCCCACAGCAGCACCAAATGGGAAACAGCAGGCTAAGAAAATGGATGGAAGTTTAGGACGAGGACCCTTGCATTGATCCTCCATACTGTATTTGTATTCTACCAGCTGATCGAGTCAATAAAAACATCACATGCCCAAGGCTGAGTCCCTGATTGGTTGACACGATGAGTCACCAAAGTTCAAATATTTGAACTCTCGACGTGCTGCCCCCGACACCTAAATCGCGTTATAATGCTCAAAACACGTTGCTGATGGATTGACTATCAGCTGCGCCCGATGCTCAAATCAGGACCTCAGATCGTGTCTGTACCATTGACTCGACGTTGAAACTCGATGCCCCTGATGTGTGAATCGCGTTTGGTGTGAACGCAGCTTTAAGAAGTTTTAATCTAACTGAAAATAGCAGAACTAGTTTTAATTAGAATGCATAAACACACACAAAACAAAAACATCAAACTAAAACATTTCTTCTTGTCTTCATCAACTTTAAACCAAGTGGCGACCCATTTCTTGAAGAAATACTGCAAGTCCAGATTTCAAGGCTCAACTTCAAGTTGGAACCACAATGGAAACCAAACTGCAACTAAAAGGAGCTGCATTTCCAGAAGAAAATGCAGGGCTGAATGCTTTATTGGTGAAGGAAAATAAAACGTAAAGGGTAATTATTGGCAAATAAATAGAAAACAAAGAAATGATCAAAGTTGACCATAAATAAAGTGAAAAAAGCACAATAACAATATAGATATGTTTGTGAAAAATGCAAGCACCAGGTATAGATCTGGTAAAGTTTTGCACCACAGCTTAAGTGTCATGCGATTACACCACCAACAAGGTACAGCAGTATAATTAAATGATTGGTTAATTGATTGATTTATTGACTCGTTTCAAGCATTGTGGTTAAAGCAATAAAGAATGTACACAGATATCAAACTCATTTCAGAAATGATAAAAGGCATAGATTAAAAAAATTTAAATCACATTTGCTTAATCAAATGTAGTGATCATTAACTAAAGTTACGAAGAGCTTGATTTATTACTTGAAAAAGGAGTGGGAAGAAGCAAGCTCATATCAACCAACCCCTACTGAGGTCATTCATTTTTTAGTTTTACATAGTTTTCATAATCCAGTTGTGATCTGATAGATTCTTTTCAAATAACAAAATCCAGTGTTTATTAATAATTTATTATCTTCACAAAACATTCATTGGTGATTTCAGTAAACAGTAACGGTAACCATTATGTCATAATCATTGATTATTATTAGAACACATTATCACATAAAACCAGCAATTATTGCTACACATTGCAGATCAAGTAAAGAAAATCAATAGCTTATTGATTGTAATTCAAACATTTCAGTAATCATTATTGTACAATACATACAATACAATGTGTTACTCATTGATTGTAATTAAAGAGCTTTGATTATTTCACAACAATCAAGTTCACACATGTAATTGGAATTATTCAAACACCTGTTGATTCTTTACATCGTGAAATTAGTTTCTTTATACATTTTCTCAAATAATTCAATATTTGAACATTGCTTGAGCTCATTACTTAACCCGTTCCAAAGTTTAGTGCCACACACAGAAACTTTTATTTGTGGTTCTTATCAATTTGATCTTGAAGTTCCTACATCAGTTCCTCAGTTTGTAGCCTCCCTCATTTTCTAAGAACTGCTTTTGGATATTGAATGGTAAGGATTTCCCACTGGCTCTATATAGAAGTTGCGCAGTGTAAAAATCAACAAGGTCATTCAG
The DNA here is from genome assembly GCA_037389245.1 of Oryzias sinensis. Lineage (NCBI taxonomy): Eukaryota > Metazoa > Chordata > Actinopteri > Beloniformes > Adrianichthyidae > Oryzias > Oryzias sinensis. Next base: position 9,192,278 of record CM074507.1, read on the forward strand.
TTTGTGTCCTGACCTTGTAAGACCAGCATCTTCACTTATCTCTTGTTTAGACTGTACTGGGTAAAAACTTCTCTAATTCCTGCATGCTCCAAATAAGAATAACCTTGGATTGCTCAGGGGAGCCACAGAGTTTGTCATAAATTTTACAGTCTTTGACCCAGGTTCCTTACATTTTTCCCAGCTTTTTCAAATAACGTGCCCTTCTGGCGATGTCGGCATTCTTTTTAGTGAGCTTGTCATTCATTAAAAAGTTGGTTCCCTTCAGGTTTCGTCCTTGCTTCAATAAAGCTGTTTTGTGTTTCTGATTTACAAACTCTAAGAGGATTGCTGGTTTGTCGGTTTCTCTCCTCCTGGGAAGCGGTCGGCAGATGTTCACATTGGTTGTGTCCAGAGAAATTCCTTTGGACTTTAGGAACTCTACCACCTGTTTCTCCACAGAGCCTTGTCGGATTCCTCACCGTTCCCGGCGATCACTGCGTCAGTTATTGCGCTGCTGCCTTCCTGCCGCCCGCCTGCCTCCGCACTACCTTCGAATGTGTCCGGTCGGCCACTGACTGGTGTCAAAAAATTGTCCTGTCCCTGTCCTGTTTAACTTTTTCTGAAGACATCTGTCGCTGCCACATGGTCACCTGCTGATTTTGCGGAAATACAAGAATTTAGGATGCCGCACAGTGGCATTTTGGGATATGTGACCTAGGTTCAGGGCCTAGATGTTGGGCAATGTAAGCATTGCTGAGGTGGACTAAGAGACCAATGGCGCTGCAGCATGGTTTGGAACAGATGTCCTTGATTGAGTAAGTAAGCCCTCAGCCCTGCTGACACAAACAAGGTGGAACAAACTGCAATGCTTATTGTTATGTTAAGCTGTCAATCAGACACGACAAAACCTGAAAACAGGCAGAGGGGGTGCGGAGTGTGGAGGGGACATTAAAAGTGTTTGGTTAAAAAAGCCAACAAGATAGCTCAAAAGTTTTGGCTTAGGTGAGAATTCAAATTGGTCGACTCAACAGACTGAAAACCCTTCACACCCATATAACCACACTCTACATACAAACACCAATCCAGGACAATTACTACAGATTTTGTCCATCCTCCTCTCACTTTTCAGTCAGGTCTTCAATCTTTTTTGCTGGCAGAGGTGCCAGCCTGAATGCTTAATGGGAGGTGTTAACAAAGTCCCAGGGGTCCCAGAGGCCAGCAGGCCTCACTTCTGTTCTCGTCTGCTAAATCGTTGTCTCTGACTGACTGACCATGCAGGTGTTAATGTGTCCCATTACCTAATAAACTCTTTCCTGTTCCCAGCTGCACCCCCTGCAGTGTCTTCACTAAATACGATCAGCTGAAGCCTCAAAACAAGGTTAAGAATTTGAACTCAACCAGGTTGTGTATTCCTGTTAAACTAGGCCAATTTTAGCAAAAAAGTACAAATAAACTAAAATGTATATACCGGTACTTATGTATACACTCACTGGCCGCTTTATTAGATACACCTGTCCAACTACTCATTAATGCAAATTTCTGATTAGCCAATCACATGGCAGCAATTCTATGCATTTCTAGAAATGGTTCAAGCAATCTGCTCCAGTTCAAACCAAGAATCAGAACGTAGTTTGAACATGGCCAGACTGGTTATAGCTGATAGAAAGATAGGATAGGATAGGAACTCAAATAACCACTGGTTCCACCTGAGGTCTGCAGAAGAGCATCTCTTGTGCAATTCCAAAATTGCCAGTTCTTTTGACTTGCTGTATTCATCAATTTGTCTGTATAGATGTTTGCAGTGAAACCCAATAGTGGTTTGACAGCGAACGACTGAAGTTGTTTTTCCATGTTACGTTCTGCTCACAGCTGATTAGAGAAAAAAGAATGCTGCAAGGCCGCTCAGCCTGTTAAATAACACGCACTCAAACATACCGCCAATCAACCAGAAACTCCTGCTGCTAAAAGAAAGTCATTACTGTTCACAAAAGCAACAATATTTAATACTTTTTTTTCTATTTCTAGTTTCACTTGAGTTCAATAAACGTTGCCAGCGTACATGTTAAGGGGAGGGGCCGTTGATCTCGGAAAAAAGGAAGTTTTATCACATCTTAAATCTTAACTGATGTGTGATTCCCAAATCTAAGCATCTTAATGGAAATCTGCTAAATGTGGGTCTCACTATTATTTTCCTTCTGAAGGACCAGGCTGACCATACATTCATGAATCCATCATCATTTATTCAGTCAACCAGATCAAAGATATACTGTCTGAACGTCTGCAACCAGTTTGATCAGTTTGTCTCATTTTACCACGCTCACCTCGTCTCACTGCGTCTAGGTGTTCATCCTACTTTCTCTTCCGGTTGAATCACTACCAGCGCAGAAAAGACTGTAGCGTTTACAGAGAGAAGCCAGCCAGCTATGGGGCCTGAAGCTGTAGTCCTCCCCATTTACTTTAGATGGAAGTTCAGCTTTCTCTGAATCTAATTGGCTAATTGAGCTGTTTTGTATTTGCAGTTCATTTGTAATCAATGACAAAACAATAGCTCCCTTCAATGTTCAATGAAATTTGAAATGATAAAGAAGCATGCTTGTTCCCTTTTTTCTACCCAAAGGATGATTATATATGTGGGACACCTGGATCTGCTGTCTTTCCTGGAAACTACTCTGTGATCCCACCCTGGTGAAATGAGCTATCCAACTCCATCTTCATAGTTTGGTGAAATGTTTTTCCTTTGCTGTGCAGGCCCAGTCCTGCCCTTCAGATCTGCTAGTTAATCTAGTACCAGAGAGGGACAAAAGGAAAAGAAAGTGTGTTTTTGAAGTTGCCATGCAGGGAGGTGGTGTAATGATGCGTAGCCACCAGGCCTGTGTTAACCCACAATGCACGTGTCCATCGCCACCGAAATAGTTTCTGGAGAAGGTGTTGGAATCCCTGTAAGTTTTGGTTACCTGTGCTTTGTTTGATAGCAACCATAGAAGCAAAGGGTGTGAGCGCTGACAAACACTGTGTGGGAGTTGGTCTGGTTGGGGAGGTGCATTGTTTCGTGACTCTAGTTTTGTTTTTAAAGAGATTACTGTCAAAAGTTCCAGTCCGACACTGCAGAAAGCTATAAAAACTAGAGGTAAACACCTGTGTTTGTTCATCATCGCCACAACAGGGATTGGAGTCCCTTAAAGTATCATTTGTTTTTTTTTTATAATAATTTCTAAACAGCAGGTTGTTTTTCTTCTTTTTTTGTTTCGATATTGTTAAACTCAGCTTTACTGTTTTCTTTCTAAAATTAAAGGTGTTTGCTATCTAAGCTTAAAATGAAGTGCATCTTTTGTATAAATGGATCTCAATTAGATTTGAAGTGGCTAAGATAAGACTTAAATATAGCTTATGGCATGACAGAAGGAAAAGCCACCGGAATAGGCAAAATTCAACAAGTAGAAGCCACTACCTATAGTTAAAAAATAACTAGTTTTCTTTTGTTTATCTATTATTGATGATTGTAAATACAATGAATCGTAGTGCATGAACATGTTAGCCTATTCAGAAAAGATTTTTCTGATTTAATTGTTTTTACCTCATTTTAATGAAGTTTTGTCAGTATCTTAAAAGTACTAATTTTTTGGCCAATTTCAGTAAAATACTTAACAAATTAGATGATTAGCTCACAAATGTCCCCTAACCAGAGATCAGTAGACAGTAATATTGTGTGTGACACGTCTTAAACACAACACTTTGCTGGTGTCTCTGTTTTAAATGTGTAGGTTGGTGGACTTTACTCCATCAATCTGTCAAAGGGGGTCTGGAAGGTGAGCCTGCTGACTTTACCGTCTAGTGTTGCTCGCTCCGTCAGCAGAGGGCAGCAGCCCCTCCACGCTAAATCCGTCAGCGCTCTGTACCTCTCTGTGCTTCTCTGCCTCAAGCAGCCTTCACCACAGCTGTAATTATACTCTGCTAGGGCTGCATTTTCTCCTGGGGTGGAGGTTGCTCTGAGCTCTCTGTGATCAGGCCCCGGGGCCCAGATCCTAGCGTGACAGCGGTGAAAATCCACCCCTCATTGCATTAGTCATTGTGCTGAGGTTGCCGCTCTTAGACAGAACGTAAGTGCACCAGCTGCTGCTCCGTGCGGCGCGGGGTGAAGAGGGCAGGCAGGTCTAACCATGCTGTGTTTAGATTTTACAGTGCAGGGCCAGACACGAAGCTGATTCAGCCTGAAGTCCCCCATGCAGTGAGTAACATCAAGTCTGCACATGGTGTCTTCTGCACACAGACTTTATCCCTTACTCGTCTGTGACTCTGCCACTTAGCCCCCAATACAAACCCCTAACCATGATCTATTTTTCTGAGGCTGAACTAAACCTTTTATGATTTTATTCCACTTTACTTGGACTTTGTTCAAGAAATGAAATCCAGACTTTGCTCTAGTTTAGTTGTAGCTAAGCTTATCTGTTCATGAGTCTTTGCACGCATGCACAGGGTTGTGTTTGAAAACCTCAGTTTCAGCCAGACCAGCTTTTTTCCATGCAAACAGTTGAGTTTCAGCCGCAGTAATCAGATTACCTTTATGTAAATGTCCTAAAGTTGAGCTGGTCTACAGCAGGCGATGTGAACACTGTCAACAAACCCAAAAACATCTGTACACCTTTGTCTAACTCACATGCACACATTTGTGTACGCACATACGTGCACACACACGTGGGGGCAACCCCCATTTCACATTTCATGCTTTCATGTTGATCCAGCCTCATGAACAGACTTGCCCATTTGTCCAAAACTCGCCCATGTCAGCGTGGACACCTCCCCCGTGTTTGTGTGCCACAGCTGTTGGCGGTGCCGACTTCGGGATTGACCTTCTGCGCTCTACCTGTACGTATGAACCAGAGCTTCTGCTTTCATTTTACTTTTCCTCCAATTCCTCTTCTGTACTGAAACTGGTAAATGTATCTGCATATGAAGCACAGTCGAACACCCACACCTCTTCCTCCCAATCATTCACAATAAGCAGGTTTCAGTTTAAAATCAGATTGTCTGCCATTCATTTACAAACGACCCCCCCTCCCCTCCCCAGCCCTAACAGGGGTGTTGATTAGCGCAATAGAGCTCTGTTTGGAGCACAGGACAGTGATTCTTTTGATGAACTAGTTCATCAAAAGAATCACTGTAGTTTGATGGATGGAAACTTTCCATGTATTTTGTCATGTGACATCATGTGTTCACACAATATGCCCTTGGATGTAAAACAACTCAGCTTAGAAAGTGTGATCATCTATCTTGTTCTTTTTGTCTGTGTGAATGTCATGTCTGAAGTGTTGTATGGTTTCTACATGTCAGCAGAACATCACCTGTCATGGTTAGGGAAAACCATCAAGAATGAGGCAAATGGGAATGAGATTTATGAAATTAGTAATTTAAAAGTTTGTTAAAATAAAGTACTTTGATGACTAAGCCTTAATTTGTTGGAAGCAAAATGCACAGTTTTCCCAAAAACAAACACATTTCACAAAACAAAGATAGACACTTTAATCATTGAAAAAATGTTTATGGCTCTTTGTCAAATTTTTCTTTTGAAACTTTACTTTGCTAATGGTAGACGTGCTGATTGAGGGTATTCTTATTTTTTATTTATTTATATTTGTACAGATGATACAACTTAATTGCTTTTGGGCTCAGACAGAAATTGCTGTATAAAACATTTTAACTGTCTGGAAATCTGGAACTAAACTCCTTATTTAAGGACTAACTATTACCAGTAACAGTGTGGTGTCATTAAAACATTTTTTTGCCCTTTTAGGAACAAATGACAGCTTTGATATGTTTAAACCTGAACGTGCAAGCACGCGTTGGTTCTTTGCCCTTCGTTCACGTGTTCAGGCGTCCCTCATATGTTTTGTTTACTCCAAAGCACTTACTTTAAGATTTGCCGGTGATCTTTAAAATTCTGACTAATGTTGTCACTTCTAGCTGAGCATCAACAGAGGCTGCAGACAGCCCCCCTCCCCTCCCTCTGTAAACCAAACCCATTTCATCAGCAGGCTAGAGCAGGAGGCAGGCTCCTCCCACAACTCTATAAAGAGCACCCACTCTCCGGTTTGCCTCATACCAAAGTTTAGAAAGAGTGAGAGGACAGCTTCAGGGTGGCTGTCTTAGACGGAAAGACCAGCAGACAGGGGGGGAGGCATCTTTATTTATTTTCTTTTTGTTCCCCATCATTCCTGGTTTTTATAAGCTTATTTTTCTCTTCAGTGGATTACGTGGATCTAAATCCCTGGAAATAACTAGGATACTGTTTCTTTGCTGAAAGCTATGGTGGCGTACGATGAAGGGGGTATCTTGGTGCCTATCAAACGGACTCTGCAAGTGATAGATCACCAGAACCAAGCCAACAAAGAGTCAGAGGTGAGCCCCTTTGGAATGTTAATGCATGGGATTCTGAGTGAAACTACAGCTCTTCCATGAATGTTTGACCGGCACTCCCTCGTGTGAAGTCATAGGTTTGTTTGTGAAAGTATCAGCCCCTAACCTTGCTTTATCACACTTGGGCACGCACGGTCTAAGACTTTGACCTGAGTTCTGGCTCATTTAGAGCAGCATTATGGATTCTTTCCAGTGTGAACAGGCTTAACAGTTACAAACTTTAAGTTGATTTTGAAGTATGACCCCCCCAGCAAAGGGATCTGGGTTTTAGGGACTTGGAAAATAAGTCTGCTGTGGCTGCAGACTTAGAAGAGAGAAGATGTTTAAGATTCTCATCTCTTAACCCTGCATCTACACTTAACTCAGCTTTCAGGCTTTGCCATTTTTCAGATAAACTGTGTTATCTGTGCCGCAGATCAGGCTCAGCAGCCTGGAAAAATCCCCCCACCCAGTTACAGACAAACACGCACACACGTAGGTGTTGGTAAAACACAGGTGAGCCCCCTGTAAAAACAACCCATTTCTAGAATTCCTTGTCCTGTTCTTCCTTCAAAGCTGAAGATCTGGTTCGATTGACAGGAAACTGGTGTTTAAAGGGGAAGTTGAATGACATTTACAGCAGGTCAGCCGACTTCCAGTCCCATAATCAGACACTTATTAGCTCTTAGTGTTGTGTTTCCCACCAGCTGCACAGGGCAGAAAAAGCCTGGTGGTTCTGAGGTTGGATGTTGATGCATGTGGTTGGTCCGTGTGGCTTCCTGACTCCAGCTCAGCTCCCAAAAAAACAGGAGTAGCAACTTTCTCTGCTCTATTCACTTTACAGCCTGACAGACAAAGAGCTGGACTAGTTGCCTTTTGTAATTTTGGGGCCATCAGCCTAAGGACAGGAAGGGCATGGCGGCCTGCTCTGTTGACTTTGAGACCCGCCCGCCCACCTCCCCTCATCTGCTTCTGTTCCACTTTACACATTTTCTCTGTTGTATTTTGCACATTGGACTCTGCACCGGGGTGTCTGTCGGGGTGAACCTGACTGCAGCAGATGCCCTCATTTGCAAAAGGAAGCCTGTGGGGTTGATGGTGTTTGGGTGGAGGTGAAGATTCTCCTCACACTCAGCCTAACAGGTGTTCAGGAGGGGAGTCACTCAGGTGGACTCCTGCTGGTCTCAGTTTTCACAGCAGTAAACGTTGCTGAACACCTCCCTCCAACAAGGGGATGTTTTTGTTTTTTTTTCTTGACCCTCAGCGGTGGGTCTACACGGGTCTGTCTGCTCACGGGGAAGTATTGGTTCCACTTTGAATGACGTAGCGAGTCTGGCTGTTGTCGAACAGCTGAGGAGCATGGTCTGCCGTGCATTCCTGGCATATCTCCAGAGCCCCTTCCCCACCAGAGCAGCAGTCAGAAAGGAAGTCTTTGTACCGGGGGGTGGGGGGGGGGCTTCTCACATGATGGAGTTGACAGCTGCTGGTGCAGCTTCCCTCTGGTTTTTATGTGTTCCCTCGTCTGTTCGGCTCCCCAACCCTCTTCTGTGCTCTGCCCAGAACAGGGAGTGTTTGCACATAACGAAAAGCTGTGACTTGACTTGATGCTTTTTATACCTGTAAGACAGAAGGAGGAGGTTGGATTAGATCTGAAGACAAGTGGGTTCATCCTGACCCAGTCTTTTGAGGTGTGACAGCATAATGGACCGGCTGACCCGTTTCTTCTTTTTTAGGAACCCAGCAACAAACGTGTCCGTCCTCTCGGCAGGGTGACGTCGTTAGCCAACCTTATCTCTCCGGTGAAGAATGGGGCCGTCCGGCGCTTCGGCCAAACTATCCAGGTAGGCCCCAACTTCCCTGAAAAATGAAAACTCACTCACTCAGCCACGTCTGCCAAAATGCTTGAATCCTTTTGCATGTCTGCAGGCCTCTTTCCGAGGCGATGGCAAGTCGCCTGGCGCCCCCCAGAAGCCTTGCGGCAAAGTACCGGCCCCAACTCCACCCAAAAGGAGAAACAGCATACTCTGGTCGGAAACGCTGGACATTCACCAGAAAGGAACCTTCTCTACTAAGGAGATCAAGCGACAAGAGGTGAGCAGCACAAAAACATTAATATGACACACAGGAAGCCAGTAAATGCAGACAGTGAAGAATTTGACCCGTCTACCAGACTAGTTTCACAAGTCCTTGTTGTATTTGTGTCAAACTGACCAAACAGGACTGACAGCCCTCCAGGGCTCACTCTCCCTCCCAACTAAACTCATATGCCTCCCACATGCCCCTGCCAGCTGTCTGTACATTTTAAAAAAACAGAGACCATAAAATTCAGGGAGAGCAGCCAGGGATCTCCAAGGAGAGTTCAGGGGTTTGGACTCAGTCCCGCATTACACCAAACCTAACGGCTAATGCTTAATACAACGGAATGTCAAACTGGATTGATGTATTTTGTTAAAAAGCATCTTTCTGTCTTCAGGCCATATTTGAGCTGTCTCGTGGAGAACAGGACTTGATCGAGGACCTCCAGCTCGCACGCAAGGTTTGTACTTTCTTAAGTTCTGAGGCGAGGGAGGACATTTAAAGCAAACAGATTAAATCAAAGCTCTGGCATGCTTTCTGTGCAGCTGAGCCAGGAGCTATAATAAGACCAGATTAGTTCCTTTTGTTCTTCCCTAACAAACTATTCTTAGGAAGGACTCCCCCCGGCAGATATGCATGATTTTTAACCCTTTTGGTTGTTCTTCTCCAAAGGCATACCATGACCCCATGCTGAAACTCTCCATCATGTCTGAGGTTGAGCTCACACACATCTTTGGCAATCTGGATGCCTACATCCCACTGCATGAAGAACTGCTGGCTCAGCTCTCCAAAGCCACCAGGCCAGACGGGACCGTGGGCCAGATCGGACAAATTGTCATAAACTGGGTAAATGCCGTTCCAGAACAGCTACCTAAAGACAGTTTGAGAGAGGCTGTTAGTTAACTCATAATCTGCTCTGCAGCTGCCGAGGCTTGATGCTTACAAGAACTACTGCAGCAATCAGCTGGCAGCCAAGGCGCTGCTGGACCAGAAGAAGCAGGACCCGCGGGTGCAGGACTTCCTGCAGCGCTGCCTCGAGTCCCCCTTCAGCCGCAAGCTGGATCTCTGGAGCTTCCTGGACATCCCACGCTCCCGGCTTGTCAAGTACCCCTTGCTGCTCAAGGAGATCCTGAGACACACACCAGTGGACCACCCAGACAAAGGCAGCCTGGAGGAAGCGGTGAGTCCAGATACAAAGACCAGAGAACGTCTGCATATCCATCTGCAGCCAAGTTCTAAACGGGCCATTTATGCATTTAGATCACCATCATCCATGGTGTTTTGTCTGACATCAATGTGAAGAAAGGAGAGTCTGAGTGCCAGTACTACATCGAGAAGCTGGAGTACCTGGAAGAGAGGCAGAAGGACCCGCTCATGGAGCAGTGCAGGAGCCTGCTGTGCCACGGGGAGCTGCGAAATAAGAGCGGCACGGTGGGCACCACTTTCCCACTCTTCACATTGACACTCTCTTCCCTTGGAAGAGGCTTTGACTTTAGTCTTAGGTCTAAATGAGTTTCTCTTGCTGTTTTTGCAGAAGCTGCACGTGTTCCTGTTCACGGAGTTGCTCGTTCTGACTCGCCCTGTCACGCGAAATGAGCGCCAGTGTTTCCAAGTGTACCGGCAGCCAATTCCAGTGCAGGATCTGGTGCTGGAGGACCTGCAGGATGGAGATGTCCGAATGGGCGGCTCATTCAGAGGCGCCTTCAGTAACGCAGACAAAGGTCCGCCTCCAGCAAAGATAGACATGAAGCTTTTATTTTGTTCTTTCCTCTCATTCCAAATTTCCTCCTTTATCTCCAGCTAAGAACATTTTCCGAGTGCGTTCTCAAGACCCAAGCCATTCTCAGTCCCACACGCTGCAGGTCAACGACATCTTCCAAAAGCAGCAGTGGCTCAACTGCCTCCGCAGTGCCATCTCCGTTCACCGTCCCTTCAGCGAGCCCTCCAGCCCCAGCCTCCCCCCGACCGATGCCTGCCACAAGCGCCGCCCCTCCTCTGCCTCAGCCGTCATCCACCTGGAGGAGCCGGACGAGAACTGCCTGCAGCCTGCAACCTCCCGGTCTGCTCCCAGCTCGCCCTGTAGCAGCAGCACCCCCAGCCCCACATCAGCGTCCCCTTCATCCCGCTCTTCATCATCATCCCTACTCTCCATGTCACACAAAAACAAAAAAGACAAAAAATTGATTTGTTCTTTAGGAAAGAGAAAAGAGACAATGGTATGAGGGGATGTGGGGGTAGAAGCAGGACTCCTGATGGACTTTGCGGATTCCCTGACCTAAAACCGAACAGAGCAAAAAGGGACTTTTATTTATGTGTCTGCGTGCGTGCACATGATCACAACAGTGTTTTGTGTTACTGTCCTCCTCGGCAGCTATTTTTTTTACACCCTCCATGAAAAGTGCATCTAACAGAGACTTGATCCTGGGGAAATGCACAGCTTTCTCTGGCACACAAAGGGACAGATGGCCAGAAACCAACCAGGTTTAATGCAAATCTATTGATTTGGTGAAGAAAGGGGTGGTGCACCATATCCTGTTTACTAGCCATGTGATATTTAAGCGCTATTTTAGACCAGTTTTGGACTAAAGAAAGTTTTACATTTTTATAATCAAAAATGTATTGTAGGTTTTTTAGGTTTATATAAAGCAGCACTTTTTAACCTGTAGTGCAGATTTTTTTTTTAAGTTTTTGAGTGTGTTTAGGAAAAGAAAGAAAGGAAGTGAATGTCTTGCATCAGAAGATGTCTTATTTTGATGACATTCCTAAAAGAAGATCTTTGGGACCTCGGACATTCTTCACAGGCATTATATCAAACAAAGGATCAGCTTCTCAAGTGGAAGCACAGCAATAACTATCAGATGTTCAAGTCAGAGTACAGACAAGCTAGATTTTCAAGTTGTAAACTGAGCCATGTTTTTAAGCTTTTTCCACAAAGTAACAGATCACTTTTCAGTCAAGCATCAAGATGGGCCTTAAGCTGTGGTCAAGTTTCTGTGAGCAGAATGTAGAAGAGATGAAGAAAAGAGCAGAGATGTGGTGGACAAAGTGGGTTTTGGACCTGTAAGAGATCGTCAGTGCGAGACCGGACTCTCGCCTGTTGGTGTTGGATATAAGGATGATAAAACAGATGGACAAAGGAAGTAGGGGAGGGTTGAAGAGAGGTTTTGCACGTTTTAAGAAAAAGTTGTTGAAAAGAAGAAGCTTTGGTGTCGTGAAAGTGATGGATTAAAAAAAAAAACAATAAAAATCTGTGTAAGATTTGAAACTCAGCCTTGGATCTGTCTTTATTCTTCAGCTGCTCTGGCCAGTGGTTTATAAACCTTTGCGTGGTTTTCTGAAAATCTAACTAATAAATCTCTTGTTCGGTTAATAAAAGCTTAAAATGTCATTTAGTCCAATCAGTTTAAATCCTAAATTCTGGAAAAATTGAAATGAGGTCAAAACTAAAAAGACTTTAATCCCATGAGTCAGTTTTATGTTCACAACAAAACATTCATATAAAAAGTTTTAACTTCAACAAGTGAATGTATTGTTTATTAAATGAGAGTTTTACAATTGCTGCTGCTGCAAGATCCAAAATAATTGGTATGGAGGGAAGATATGAAAATGGTGAAAAATGAGAAAAGATCCACCATGATAAAGTAAAAATCAGAGTTTCTCTGACAATGCATGTACCACCGATGTATAACTTTTATGTTGCATAAACGGTGCACATATCATGTTAAAATTACGAAATGAACACACATCTCACTAATGATATGCATATAAACAGCGCAATATCACACACCGTTCATGTTCTACGTTCATTTATGTGTTCTTTGCATGATTTATTCGTATTTCTTCAGTGGTTTTAAAGTGGTTCATTCATGATACATGTGTGAGAATTTTATGGAAAGACCAAAACTTTTCTCACTTTTTCCACTTATATTCACGTATGACCAATTTTCATCCGTGTTATTGGGCTCGTATTTCATCATCTTTTGTTTAAGAGTTTTATATGAAGCTGCAAGGTTCATTTCAAAATTTTACCCAATCTTTTCATGAAATCCATAGTCCCTTCTATTCATATACCAATACCAGTATTTATTAGAAACTGGAAAGTGTTGTTTTTTCTGCTGATGAAACATTTCTACTTACAAAAAGGGCTTCTAACCCCTAATTTATCTAGGAAAGGGGACAAGCTATTGCCAGAATATATAATCCTGCAGAAAAGGTTCCCCTTTGTGGACCGAGATGGTCTGAACAGCAGGCTGGAGCTGGAAGGATTTATTAAGACTGTAGCAGTAGCAGCGTGTTGGCTTATGGCAGACGTGTAGTGGAGGTTGATTAAAGCCAACATCTGGGTGAAGAATCCAATTCTTTGTGTAGAATGAATGACAAAAAGGCTGCACAAGCCCCCACACAGAACAAAAGAGTATGGAACCAACTAGGGCTGCACGATATGAGGAAAACTAGCGATATTAGAGATGAAAATTGCAATAACGATATAATTTGCGGTATAAATGGTAAATGGTGTATACTTATATAGCGCTTTCTACCTTCTTACGAAGGCCCAAAGCGCTTTACAGTCACAGTCCCATTCACCCATGCACACACACATTCACACACACATTCACACACTGATGGCGGCTCCACTGCCGAACACTGGCGCCAACCTCCCACCAGAGGCAAGGTGGGGTTCAGTGTCTTGCCCAAGGACACTTTGACACATGGGCGTGCAAGGTGGGAATCAAACCTGCAATCTTATGATCGTGGGTCGACCGCCCTACCGCTACACCACGGCCGCCCTATATAAACAAATAGCAAAATAACCAAATAACCATTCCCATTTCATTGCAACAGTTTAAAAATTATACTCTAAATGTCACTCGTCGACATAGGTGACAAACAACTAACATAATAGGCCTCCATCCGATTGGTCAAATGCATAAAGGGATTTATTTGATTTGTTAAATGGTTCAAACTGACATAAGATTGTTTTAGCACATGTAAGGTTTACGATTTATTGCGATATTTGCCGTCTTTTGCGATATGCACATTGCAGAGCTGGATTTTGCGATAACGATAAATTTGCAGTATATTGTGCAGGCCTAGAATCAACAGAGACAACTATAACAAACATCTCTGTGTCATTTAAGGTGTGGGATTCATAAAACTATAAAACTACTGATAAATCTACTCAACACTCAAATAGAAAGAAAAAAGTTCACAGAATTCTATTGCGGAAGCCCAAGAAACAGCATCTGACCATCAACAAGTGCCTGGGGGCCGCTTTACCAGACAGCAGGTCACAAGGAGTCACAGCAATGTTCCATTAAAACCTGGACTCTATGTTTATGTCAAAATACTCTGTTCTGCCCTTCCTGACAGGAGCCTGATGGGTGCCTGACAGATGTCAGGTCATCACTCACATGCCGCTGAAAGACACTCACCTTAATTTGCTTTTTTTTACCAAACTCTGTGTCAGGGATTTCCTTTGGCTTCAGGACAGGACCTGGGAGTGACCGAGGAAAGATCAAACTTCTTTTATTACAGGTAGGATGAAAATCTGCACAATATGTGTTAACAGCAATTGTTGCGTGCAGTAAAGTTTCTAAGAGTTTCAAGGGTGATTCTTTTCTGACCACTCTCAAGTTTTATAAATGAGCGGTACAAAGTGTAGTGGTTAGCACTCTCACAGGGAGAAGATGCTGGTTCACATCCCATCTGGATCCTTTCTGAGTGGAGTTTTCATGTTCTCCCAGTGAATGCGTGGGTTTTCTGTGGACACTCCGGTTTCCCCCATAGTCAAGGTTGATTGGTGACTCTAAATTGTCCCTAGTGTGTGGTTGTCTGGCCCTGCAACTGGGTTTAGCTCGGATTTGCCCAGTGGTAGATTGGATAGGCTCCAGCAACCCCATGGTCACAAAGGGGAATGAGTGGGTATAGAAGACGAATGGTCTGTATTTACTATAATAACTTCAATAAAATTGTGTAACTTTCTGCTCGATAGTTAAATTGAGTTGTGATAAAGAAGTTCCTCTTACGGTGAGCTTCATTCATCTCAGTACACTTTTTTTGCTTTTATTTCCTCAAAGCCCTCTCTAGATCTCCTTAAATCTAATTCCTCATTTAAAACATTTACAAACAATTTTGTTAATATTTTTTACATTTGGCCAAACCCAGTCCTCAAGGGTCAGTGCCTGCTCGACCTGCTGCTGATCACCCGGATCAGATGTGTTTTTGTTAAAAGAAGCTGAAAATGTAGGAATTTGGAAAAGAAGCACAACAGACTTCACCAAATTCACCAAAAAAAAGGTGAATTTACGAGATTTAAAGTCGTAAGTTTACAAGAAAAAAATCGTAGATTTGCAAGATTAAAGTCGAAGTGAGCACACAGTGCAGCAGCAAGTGAACGCCACGCAGCAGCAGAGCAGACCGACTAAACTTAGCTGAACAGGTGAGCTGAATGTTTATTGTTAATGTTACAAATGTTTGGAAGCTCATTTGTTATTTAAGATTTATTAATGTTTTATTTATTGATTGGTGGCTTGCAAGATCTCTGCAGCCTGTTGATGAAGCCATTGATATCCCTGCAGCTGTCCACTACAACCCTTTCTTTCTCTACAAAAGACAAGATCTCTAAGTCTGTGTGACGCTTCCGTTTCAAAAGGCGCCCTTTTTGGCATTTTCAGTGTTCTTATGCTAATATAACAGACTATTTTCATTCTTCTTTGCTGTTTTACATTGAAACGAGACATCTTGAGGAGGGAATGTATGTAACAATGTTTTCCTTCCACTTTGGTGTTTTGCACATGACAGGTTCATGACGTAAGGTGACAATTGGACTTCTGGGCACGTGAATGAACAGGGCTGAGTAAAGTAGCGGCCCTCTTCACCCAAACCTGTCTCTGAGCTCCTTATTTTACTTATGAAACTCCGCTTGACCGACAACAAACCCCGGGAAGCCGGCCACACTAACAATAATTTGGTTAACAAAAGGTTCAGAATTTCTGTTTTTGAAACCGATCCGGAAATAAAGCTTCAAAATGATCCACATCTTTTACCTTCAAGCTAGGCTAAACAGACAACTTTGGTGCTTTTTCTCGTTAATTTATGACTTTAAAGTTGTAATTTAACTTGCACAAAGGTCAGTATACAAAATGACCTTTGTGCAGGCATAAAGCCCCACTGTCTTCACTGTGGAGATCAAACCTAGTTTACCAGTATGTGAGAGATTTCTGAGCGAACAGTATTCATCCTTCAGCATATTGCCCTGTGTGCCACTGGGATTTAAGCTTGCTTTCATTTCCTCTGTATGAGGCCCAAAGCCTCAGATATGAACAGCATAGATTTGTAGATGAAAGTCAGTCATGCCAAACTCTGGGTGAGTGTTTGGTGCTGTTAGTCTGAGGCAGTGAGTGATCACTGGCTGTTTACAGATGCTGGCTGAGGTAAAAATCAGCAGACAGCAAAAATGCTTTGAAGGCTTTTTTGCCTGCCAAAAGCGGTATGATGACTTACAAACAAGATGGACATTTTTGCAACCTAAAAGACACGCTTTTCAATGAGTTTGAATGAAAGCACACAAATTATGTTTAGGAGAAAGGCATGCTCTTTTATTTAACATTTCCCTCAGTCACGAGAACTATCAAACTGGCATCTTCTCCACATGCCAGGAATTTACTTGTTAAACCAAAACAAAAAGAGCATCTGGAAACTTTTGTGACTGCTAAATTGTCTAGATTTTCTCCTTCAAGAGGATCACTCTTCGGGTGATCATTTTGTTTTAAAGCATGCCACAAACTCCTTCTGTCAAAAACCAGAGGTGGGTAGTGACATACTAAAGTAACTTTTTGGGTAAATTGTACTTGTGAGAGTAGTCATAATACGACATACTTTTTACTTTTACTTGAGTACATATCTGAGAAAAGAAATGCAACTGCAACTCCAGTACACTGGGCCTCTTGCTGCCTGTTATTGTTCGTTTTGGAATAGAATATCAAAGTGATCTAAATTGATCATGTGGCGGAGAAACTTCCACCGAAGGCTCCGTAATGTGACTCCGTGTGACCAATCATTCAAAGCCAGACAGTCACGTGACTGTACACAAACTCTCTGCTGTCAACAATGGGGACAAAAGACGCCGGATGAAGCGGAGCCCCCCTGGTCTCACATACGACCAATGTTTATCTTACAATCTACAAAATGTCTAGTTATGTCATGCGCTGTCAGTGTTGTTTACACAAAAAAGTGGACATTTGATCCTTAAAGAACTCAACATTGAACTTAAGTAAACATGTTGCAGTAAATGTTGACTACGTAAATACATCCCTAATACAGCCCTACTATTGTAAGATCTTTCATAATTGTGTGTGTGGTGGGATTGTAGCAAAGGACAACAAAAGTTTGCTTAAGATATATACTATATCTACACAGTTTAGAGCAAAACTGTTAAATATCAGGACAAATACAGTAAATGGTAAATGGCGTATACTTATATAGCGCTTTCTACCTTCTTTCGAAGGCCCAAAGCGCCTTACAGTCACAGTCCCATTCACCCATGCACACACATTCACACACACATTCACACGCTGCTGATTCACTCCGCTGCCGAACACTGGCGCCAACCTCCCACCAGAGGCAAGGTGGGGTTCAGTGTCTTGCACAAGGACACTTCGACACATGGGCGTGCAAGGCGGGAATCGAACCTGAAATCTTACGATCATGGGTCGACCGCCCTACCGCTACACCACGGCCGCCCGTTTTCGCGTTTTTTACGTATTCGCCGGATTTTTTTATCAGTCACGTGACTCCTGTGGTTCATCAACTCAACTCAAGACGCTTTTATGAGACTTTTGCGTCTGAAGGAGGTGCTGCAGGGATTTCTGAGGAGGGGAACAGAGATGAAGAGCCCGTCGGCCTCCAACAGCAGGTTCTACCGGTTCCTGAACTGCTGTAACTGAAGTGCCCCTGCATGGTGAAAATTAGCTGACTAGGAAGCGGCCTGAAAATATCCTGAAAAACAATCATGGAGAATGATTATCTTCCGGATGAATGAATGATGGATGAAACCAGCCTCTTCTAGAAGAAGATGACATCTCTCACTAAACAGATGAAGGAGGAAGAAACAGCTCCTGGTTTTAAGGCACAGAGGGACAAAGAGACACTCCTAATGTACGTGATAAAGTACGCTACGGTACAGTCTATTAATCTGAACAAAAACTCATTATATTGAGAAATAGTCAAATGTTCTTTAATAAATGATTTACAAAGCATCAGAAATGTTTCTGAAGGCTTTTTAATGAGGAAGGATTGGTGACGGACATTCTTCAGCCATGCGTATTTGCGGGTCTCTCTGCTCCCTAACCCCCCAGCGAACAAGGGAGGAATAGAGGACTTCCAATTCACTCCTGAACACAGTGGAAACCAAAATGAAAATGTTTATAAGATATGCACACATTAGACACATTACAAATCCAACCTCCTCATTCAGATTTAGGATGCATTTCACCCAACGCTAGCTCAGAAGTTCGTACAGGTGTAATTAGTAAAAATAAATCAAAATCACACAAACATCACATTTATCCGTTACCCTTTTATCTAAAAAAAGGGCACGCTTGTCTAACACTGCTAACACTGCATGAATATGGTTTTATGGTTGAGACAATTACTGAAAATTGTAGGAATATGCATTTTTGTGGAAAGCCCTGTCTGTGACAGTGGTGACCATGATTTTCTCTTTTTTATATACCGGTATTAATTTTTATAATCACTATTATCTAAGCATAAGGATACAAAATGTACACTTTTCCTGTACAAAAGGTCTGTGTTCCATATGCGGATGTTTTTATTTGAATAAAATCATCTCTCAGGCCTCAATGTTTTTTTTTCTGTGAACAGAGGAGTAACCCAAACAAATTGATGAAGTAGACAGAATTGGTTGATTACAAGAAAAAGCGAAAATCTTCTTCCTCTGATGAGGCTCCTATAAAGAGTATGAAGATCAAAGATTCCTTCACCCCTTTGCGGCGAGTAACACAGGCAAGGCTTGATAGGCTTGTGCTAAATTTTGTCTTTTAAGCTGACCAACCATTTTCTGTGGTTGAGACACAATCTGTCAAGATAGAAACTTTGCACCCTGACTGTACACAACAAGGAAAACGTTATGCTCTAGAATACAGGAAGCTGTAAAGGACGTGAAGAGCATCATTCAGAAGTTGACTGCTGTGAACCATGTTGCTACCACAACAGACAACGTAGTTATTTAAGTGTCACCTGTCACTGGATAGACCCTACCACTCTGAGACATTTTGCTGCAATGTCGACGTGTCAAAGGTTCGCACACATTGGCTGTCTTTGCTGCTGCATTACAGGACATTCAATTCAATTCAATTCAATTTTATTTGTATAGCCCAAAATCACAACAACAGTCGTCTCGACGGACTTCGAAGTAAAACACGAACTCAAAAGGATCACGAATACAAAGAGTTCAATAGGAAAATACTAAAATGATCTAACAAACTGACTAAGCTATACTGGCATCCCTGCCCTTAGACCACCCTTCGCGGTAAGGAAAAACTCCTAAAAAAAACGGAATCCGGAAAAAACGAAGAAACCTCAGGGGTGCCCACATGAAGGAGGGATCCTTCCCCAAGACGGACAGGCGATTTACCAGAACTCTTAGAGAAGAATTAACTTATCTAAATCTACAACTATATATATAAAAGTCCAGCAGATGAGCTTCATCCAGCTGTGGTTGGGGGGACAGTCAGGGGCGCGAGTCGAGCCGGAGACAGGAACCACAGCCAGGTGTAGGAGCAGGAGCAGAGACGAGGTACTCGGTCAGGTACAGAGCAGAGACGAGCCACAGATGAGCCAGAGGCAAGATCCACAGCCAGGTGTAGGAGTGGGAGCAAAGGCGAGGTAAACGGTCAGGAACTGGAGCACGGATGAGCCAACTGGAGTCTGGAAGCACTCCCACTCCCCAGGAGGGGAGAGGAAAAGAGGGACAATACATGAATCGCACTGTACCAAACAGAGGCATGGAGAACTAAATGATAAATTATGATCAAGAATAGAGGAGAGGAAGGGTAGAAGTAGAAAAGAAAAGAGGACAGAACCCCAGTGCACCATAGTTACCCCAGTTTCAACTTCTAGCACCCTTTTAAAAGAAATAGTTATTATTAAGTTTAATTTAAACAAATTAACATTAAGTTAAATAATCTCTGAATACTAACTAGTCTGACAATAAGCCTGTCCAAAGAGGAATGTTTTAAGTCTAACTTTGAATGTAGAAACTGAGTCGGCCTCTCTTACATGAGCTGGGAGTTTATTCCATAAAACAGGGGCTTGGTGGCTAAACGCTCTACCTCCAACTGTACTTTTACTAATTCTAGGAACCACAAGCAGTCCTGCATTTTGCGAGCGAAGTGTTCTTAATGGATGGTAAGGGACTATGAGGTCCTTAATATAGGACAGGGCCATTCCATGTAAGGCCTTATAGGTTAACAGGAGGATCTTGAACTTGATTCTAGAATCAACTGGGAGCCAATGGAGCGAAACTAACACAGGAGTGATGTGATCTCTTGTGCTAGTTCCAGCTAACAATCTAGCTGCTGCGTTCTGAACAAGCTGGAGACTTCTTAAGGAACTCTTAGGACACGCTGCTAACAAAGAGTTACAGTAATCCAGCCTCGACGTAACAAATGCGTGGATGAGTTTTTCAGCATCACTCTTAGAAAGTATATTTCTGATCTTAGCAATATTCCGCAGATGAAAAAAGGCAGTTCTATACGCCTGAGATATGTGAGCCTTAAATGATAAATCCTGGTCAAATACATACAGTCTGACTACCACATCAGGGAAAAATTTGACCAGTACAACGACAGACAGTGGCTCAAAGTGAAGGCCTTTCGGTTATGTGGAGTAGAAGAAAAAGAGAATGCATGTGCTGATGGAAAAGAGAAGAAAGACTCCAACATGGATGAGGCATCATAGGATGAAAGTGAGTCACAGTTGGAATACCAAGATGTATCTGCGATTCTGGATGATGACCTTGAGTACCAACTTCTAAAGCACCAAAAATGCACATCTTTTGAATCTCATATAAACAGTTGATGTCATTGTAGCAGAAGTTGGTAATGAAACTTACGCTTTAGCAAAATGTACTGCCTTGTGGAATACAACGAGCAGGTCAAGCAGAACGTTTGAAACAGTGAAACATGAATGCAATCTGCCGTTCCACTAATCAAACTCGATGGAACTCTGTGATCCTTGCTGAAGAAAGAGTGGTGCGCATTCAAAAGGAGCTCTTAGAAACATCAATTTGCAATGTATGCAAAGCATTGAAGATCAAGTTGTAAGATCAAGTTGTAAGTTAGACCTCAGATTGTTTCAACACAATAATACAGAAAATTGCTAAGTACTATTATAGTACGACATATATGTTTTTTAACATGACTTTATGATGAACTAGTTTATCAACTTTCATATTGTATGTAATTGTTTAAAAAACATGCATTTTCTATTGTTCTATTCTTATTCTATTGTTTTAAAAATAATTAACTATCTTCCAGTTTTTGTCTAAAGATTGTTTAGGTTGAATCAGAGATGGCATTTTTAGCGGAGTATTTTTGCTCTGATGAAGCCTGTTGCCATGGCCCTCAACTTTCTATAGGGGGAATCGAATTAGAGCTTTCTACTTCCAACACTTCATCAGTTGCAGGATAAGCTGAAGGTGGACCACTGGAGGGGACATGTTACAAAGATGGTAAATATATAAACAGTGATCCCTCGCTATAACACGGTTTACTTTTCACGGTTTCGCTACTTCACGGATTTGCATCGTGCATTGTGTTCTGCATTCTGATTGGCTAAAAAGTCACTCCGCTTCTTCTCTACCTGTGCGTCAATAACGTTGCAGTTTAATATGTACAAGTACGTAAATCAGCTAGCCAAATTTACAACACGAACGTGCAAATCATCTTGCAATTTCGAGTTTCTCTAAAACCCATAGAAAAAAGAGCGACTTAAACTGCCTATCACTATGTTCCTCTCCCGAACAAACACACCTGCACCGCGGGGCTCAAAAGGAGAAAACACAGCAGGGCGGAGTCAGGATGCAGCGGCTCAGTCTGAAGAGCAGTGAAATACACCTCAGTCACTATTTGTCCGACTGTACTTTGTAATCATTTTAAATTTTCTCCCGTTTAATCCAATTACTCTCGGGTCGTGGTGGGCGTGGCTTATCTCCGCGATTTGAAGCCTTCTGTTCACATTGATGATTAAAATTATAATTTGACAGTACAGTACAGACGTTATTTGTTGAAAAGAAAACTTTTCTAAAGTACTTTTATTTGTGAAACAATTGCTTGAGCCTGTAAAATGGCTTGTTCTTTCTTTTCAATGTATAATAGAGGATTTAATTGTATAATACTTGTTAAAAAAATAGAGGTTTCTACTTCACGGATTTTGCCTATCACGGGTTCTATTTGGAACGGAACCCCCGCGAAAAACAAGGGTTTACTGTATCTTATAGTGAGAACAGTCCAACAAGCCTAATCATTTTAGATTTGTACAGTATTACTGGCAAACTGTAGGTTTCAAGCTAGGTGACCTTTGCACTGAATGAGTTATAAGAGCATGCAGAAACAGTTTTTGTTTTTAAAAAAAAAAGCAGGCCTCGACTACATAAAAAATTACCTTGACATCGACCCCGATGATGATTGCTGCACAAAAAGTAGCCTCTGAGATGAAGAGGACTTTTTTGGATCCACGAAGCCCAGAAAATCTCAAATAGGAGAGCTGGAGAGGTACGTCTCATGTCCATCCACTGGAGATATGGATCTGTTACACTGTTTTCCTCAAATCAATAGACTGTCACTCAGCATCTGCAGCTTGTGAGACTTTTCAGTCATGCAGGACTTCTTTTTACTGCTAAAAAATCCCAGTTTCACTGCAAAAACCTTGAGAGACAACTACTGTTAAAGCTCAACAGTCACCTTACTGAGTTTATCTTCTTTTATCGGGCTACAGTTGCATTTTTCTGCAGTAGCAACTCACACTCAGCTTGTTATGTTGTCATCTGTTCCATTGATTTAAATTTAGTATTGCACAATGTAATCTATTGCATGATATAACCCTTGTGCTATCCTAGGCACTTTAACGTTGGGAGTTGGGTCATCTAGACAGTGCTCTGAAACTTTTTTCTTCAATGATTTGTGATCTTCACTGGTGTGATTACATTAAATCTTTCCACCTTTATCCACCGTTGTCATGTTAGGAATAACACGTCAAAGTAAGGGTGGGGTCATCTAAGATAGCACAAGGGTTAGAGGAAAATGTTTAGGTTCAAGGATAACAGTACTGTTTAAAAAGGGCAACAATTTGCATGACTAAAATCAAAGCAAAACATGATCAAGAATGTTTTGGTAGAAAAACTAAAAAAATAGGGAATGGTTACAAACCATTTATTGTCAATATGTTGCAGCAAATGTTGACTGATGTTTTATTTTGAAACAAATACATGTACTTATTTCCAGCTTTATTAAAAGTTATATTAATGCATTATTTTTGAATTTACTCATTCATTACTCATTCATTCATTACTCATAAATTACTCACCACTTGAGTAGATTGTTTTCCAAGAACTTTATTACTCTTATTCAAGTAATCACTTGGATGCCTACTCTCTACTTTACCTTGAGCACTATTTTGCTAAAGTATGGTAACAAAATTTTTACTTGAATAAAATCTTTGAATACTCTACCCACCTCTGTCCAAAATTATAAATTCTAAAACAAATTCAGGGAAAGAGAAGCACAAAAATAGTGAGACTGTCAAATAATTTCTGATCAAAATGAAAACTGAAGACTTAACCCTACCAGCCTTTTGGAGCTCCACAATCCATAAATGGGCCTGTAATTTTCCATGTCTGTATCAGGAGCCACAATTCATTTTCCATGGAGGATTCTCTGACAGCTTCCTGGCTCGGTACCCGTTACAGTATGAGCTCGACAAATATGCTTTGATGGGCCTTGTGGGAATATAGCAGCAGCATTCCCAGGTAATGGTTCCATTATGAAACCTGAGTCTATAAATAAAGCAAGTGATTTAGTTGCTAAAATGTCATAACTGTTTGTGCCGTTTTCTGTTTTCGTGTCCTTTACTTTGAAAAGTATTTAATGAATTGTGAGTGAAACATAACTGGAAACTTCCTGACAGAAAGGAAAGAGAAAAAAACACAACTGATGGTCAAGACTGCAATTTTTGATGCACTAATAATTTCAGTTCAGGGTCATGTTCTTTAGAGAATGCATTGTTTTGCCTGCAGTAAACACCATGACTAGTTTTATAGTAAAAGAACAGAGTGACAGAGAACCCGAGTTAGCAGCTGTGCAACTGAAAATGTCTCCAAACTGCAAACACTGGATTTAGATCCAGGAAAAACAACATTTGTAAAAAATAAATACAAATAAAATTAAAGATCCAACAATTCACACTACAAAATAAACTTGTTCAACTAAATCAACCTGCAGAATGATCTGCACACAATATATATGCAGCTGAACTTGTTAGGCTTAATGACACAAATATGTTTTTTTTTTCTAAATAAAACATCTGACGTGTAACATTCCTCCATCTAACACTGTCTTCTGCATCCTCTCCTAACACCAGCTACCTTTCTGTCTTCCTTCACTGCATCCAGAAATCACCTCTTTGGTCTTCCTCTAGCAGACCAAAGAGGAGCTCCAGACTCAGCATTCTTCTCCCAATAGATTCATTCACTGTCACTTCTCGTGACATGTCCCAACCATCTCAGTCTGATCTCTCTGACTTAAACTCCAAAACATCTAACACATGCTGTCCCTCTGATGTCCTCATTCTTCATCCAATCCATCCTGGTCACTACCAAATAGAACCTCAGCATCTTCATCTCTGCAACCTCCAGCTCTGCTTCCTGTCTTTTCCTCAGTGTCTTTGGGCCCAACAACATGGCCGCTCTCACCACAGTTTTCTGCACCTTTCCTTTCATTTCAGCTGAAATTCTTTTACCACACAATACACTTGACACTTTCTCCACCCATTCCAACCTGTCTGCAATCATTTCTTCACTTCTTTTCCACACTCTCCATTCATCTGAACGGTTAACCCTAGATATTTCAAAGTTCAAATCTTCCACCTTCTTTTAGTTATTTAATTTGTTTTTTACTTGTCAACTTGTCCTGTCCAACAGCTGAGCACACAGATAGGAGCTGAAGGCCTCTTCTGTTGGACATATTTTACTGTTACAACAGGAGGATCTGGATCTTCTATCACACTAGGTGTGTATTTGTATAAACCCCTTTTGTGATTTAGGCTAAACTTTATTTAAATGAAATACATTTGTATACTTTTTTTTTTGTTGGACCGGACAGAAAAGAAGAAGAGGAAAGAAGGGAAGGATGTTGGAGACAGGGGGTAAGGGCACAGAAGAAAGGGGGGAAAGGGGAGTTAAGGAAATCTGGAGGATGATTACAGAGGTGGTCGTAGTGGTGGTGGTGGTGGTGGTGGGGGGTACGATCATAAAGCAACAAGATGGTGGAGGATTATCATCATTACTGTCTGGTGAAATGTTAGTCAAAAGGGGCGGGGCCTGTTCACACACATACTCATGTGTTACATACATACCTGTTGGCTCCAAAATTCTTTACATACAATCATGTCAATATGTACACAACGAAACTACAGTTCATACACACAAATGCATACAAACCAACAAATGTAAAGCATTTCATTCTGTCACACATACTATTTGTGCAAAGGTGAGCTGACACCTGTGCTCAGGTGGGTGTTTATATTCTGCTGAGGTAGATGATGGAATGTCAAAAGAGGGAGAGTATCCCACACCAAGACGCCCTCCGAAGCGGTAGTGGTAGCCAGGGCCCCCCAACACCAGTATGGTATAGCAGCTATAGGGAAACCAGTCGCCAGGTAGACCAGCCAGACACCGATACCAGGGCCCCCAACGTCTCATCTTAGAATTCTGTCATTTTCTGCTAGTCTTGTGTTATTTTTTAGTATTTTATTTTGCTTCTGTGCAGGCTGACTGTGACTCCGCCCATTCTCCAGTGAAACCTGTTAACCAGTCACAGCTGCCTGCATTTTAGCAATTAGTTTCAGTGTATTTAATAACTCTGCTGAAGCCTTCAGCGTCAGCTTTTTTTGCTTCCTGGCTAGTTTGCTGTGCTCTTGTACTTTGTTGTATTATGTGAATAAAATCTTTGGACCTTTCTATGTGCTTGTGGTTCTTCCCTGCAACTGGGTTTCTTCCTGCTTACTAAATAGTGGCAAATTACTAGATTTTGTCTTAGGAGAGTTTCAGTGTGGAAATGTAACCCACACATTGTCATATTGATGATACTTAGCTGTAGTCCTTCGTGGACTTTGTAGAAGTCAAACCTCAAAGGTCCACACTTTATATGGACTTCAGTGACAAAAGATCATTTAAGTACCGATAGCAAAAGGAAAGTCAGGGAATGTAAAGTGAGTTTAAGATCTGCCCAACAAGTGCAGTTTCCTTAGTAGAGAAGAGACTTTCAAACAATCATCTGTCAGTGTGTTGAAGTACCGGTATGTTGTAAAGTGAAATGTTTACTGTAGTATTTTAATGAACCAGACTAAATAACATAAGAAATCAGAAAAGTTACAGGCCTTTCATGGAGACATGAAGGCCTGGATTAAAGTCAGACTAAACAGATGCGTGTTTGGAGGTCTTTCTGCTCCCTGCCCACCTACAAGTACATACCAGTCCACTGTTACACAAAACATGATCCGTGGAGGAACAATATTGAGCTAATGTAAGCAGCTGCTCTCCACCCACGACGTGTCTGCTTACAATGGTCTCTTCTGTGCAGACTAGGAAGCATAGACATAATAATCATCAAATCTTGCATCATTTTTGCATACATTCATTAAAACACCCTCAGATTGCACAGCGCCTTCTTTTGAGGGCATAAGCTGCAGCCTTGCTTCTGAGCAGATGGACAGAAGACCAACTTTATAAGGTCAAAATCTGCGGATTTTTTCTGTTTCAAAATTACCCAGAGAGTTCCACCAACATCGGATTACTCTGAAACTAACATGATATGTCTGTGGTGTGTCTGCATGCAATGTTTGAAAGCAAAAAGTCAGGCCAAACGGATGGAGTCAAGCCAGGAAAACATAGTATGGGGTAAAACCATGGAAGTCCCAGCGCACGTGCTTTCCAAGCAAGTTACGCAATGGAGCTGTCAAGTCAGAGAAATGTGGCATTAATCTAAGGTAGTAAGCAGCCATCCCCAAGAAAGAGGACAGCTGGGCTGGTGACTGAGGATCTGGCAAAGACAGAATGGCCTTTGTGTGAGAAATAATGGGGGCTATTTCTGCCTGTGAGGGCTTGAAATCTTTAAAACTCAACCACCCTAACTCCAAACATGCACTTCCCAGCATTTAGTTTCATGCCCTGCTGTGCGAAACGTCAAAAGACTTGCACCAGATAAGTGTTATGCAGGGCCATGGTGGGTGCATGTACAACCACATCATCCAGATAGATGGAGACACCCGGGATACCTGCCAGTATGAGTGACATAATCTTCTGAAAAAAGCTTGAAGCGGAGGAAAGACCAAAAGCCATGCTTGAGGTCCATGCTAGCAGTTGCAAGGGGAACCTTCAGGTAGCCATTACGCAAGTCCCTCTTGGTACAGATAGTGGAACCATGAAAATGGCTGGTGAGCTCCTTAGCTGTAGGCAAAGGGTACTTATCAGGAATTATAGCTTTGGTCACATCTCACAAGTCAACACAGAGACGCAGACCGTCCCCCTTTCTCCTAGCTACCACCAGGTTAGACACCCACGGTGGGGCGTCAACCAGTTTGATAACATCCTCTTCCACCAGGTCACACAGCTCAGCCTCAACTTCGTCACACAGGGCCAGAGGAATGCGCCGCAGCGGTTGGATAACAGGGCAGACGGATGAGTCAACAGTGGGCAGGTGCACAAAAGCGGACATGCGACAAAGCCCTGTGAAAAGTTTGGGGTAGCGATCAGGCAGGACGCTGTGACCTGCAGGACACACGTGCCACTAGAGTCCGTTACCGAAAGACCGAGGGCAAGGAACAAATCCACAACAAAATGGCTATAACCAGACAGGTTCTTACCTGTAGCCTCTGTAATCACTGGTCTCTGGCAGAGTGTTGATTGGAGCCACAGTTATTACAATGCCGGGACCCACTCATTCTGGGTCCACTGTCCACTCTCTTGACAGGTAATTCTTCAGGAGCCTCTGCGGGCAGTGTCACGGTTTGCGCCGGTAATAATGACGGCACAGGCGGGTTTACAGGTGCGGGCGAATCTGTGCGCCTCCAGCAGGGCAGATTCCAACTGTTCTCCATCTAACATCATGGAGCCGCTCCCTCAGCTGATTTGGAGACGTTTTTTTGATTAATTGGTCGACTATGGCGTATAAAATGGCGTATACTTATATAGCGCTTTCTACCTTCTTACGAAGGCCCAAAGCGCTTTACAGTCACAGTCCCATTCACCCATGCACGCACACATTCACACACACATTCACACACTGAGGGTGGCTCCGCTGCCAAACACTGGCGCCAACCTCCCACCAGAGGCAAGGTGGGGTTCAGTGTCTTGCCCAAGGACACTTCGACATGGGCGTGCAAGGTGGGAATCGAACCTGCAATCTTATGATCATGGGTCGACTGCCCTACCGCTGCACCACGGCCGCCCACCACGCCGACTATGAGTCCATAGCTCTAATATCCCAAAATCACAGAGCTTTGCTCACGTAATGTTGACACAAAATGTGCAACAGTCTCACCCAGCTAATGATAGCGCTGCTGAAACTCAAAACGATGCATCCAATGGCTCGTCCCTGAACAAAAATGGGACTGCAGAGTGGCCGGGGCCGTAATTGTAGCGTACTTATCATCTGATAAGGTGAGCGTTGCAAAAATCCATTTGCCCTCCTGTCCAAGGCAATGGCGGAGGAGCGCAAACTTCTGGGCTTCTGCCAGATCCGTGTGGCCCAAAGCAAGCAAATAGTCCTCGAGTGACACCAGCCATTGGTCCCACGGCACCACGGGACCCTCTGGAACAGGTAAGAGAAGCAGCGGTGGAGGCAGAGTGAATTCCGACATCATCGTACGCCAAATGTTGTGTCTGCATTGAGACAAAGATCACGCCGTTTTGCTGCTGCTTAATCTGAACACTTTCAGACATAACACCAGGGTTATTACATTCTGGCATAAAAGTTAGGAGGTTGTCAACAAAAAAATGGTTTGTTGTTTCCAGAACATGCAGATAAAAGGATTACTGACAGAGACTCAACAATGACCAACTTCGTCCAATGCTTGAAGTTACACAAAGACAGCTAAATTCTAATTGAAAGCTGACACTAGATTATCAGCTAACCGGTACCTGCAGTTAAATCAATGAGACCCCAAACTCTCTGTTAGCGTTACATTGTGTCTGCAGGCAGCTCTGTAGTCACAGCCTGGCCACAGGTGATTTAGACATTTCAGTCTTCAAGAACCTTACTTGTAGCATAAAGATCTGGGTCTTTTCGTATACTGTCAACTGGCGGGACGCAAGCAGTGTATAATGGACAAGAGCAGTCATTGTGCGACAGAAATGCAGAAAACAGTCAGTAGGGCAGCTGGGGCCCCAGCTCAGCTGTTCTCTGTATTTTATTTTATTGTTGCTGTTATTGTTGTTGTTTTAACCCTTGTGCTATCCTAGGCACTTTACCATTGGGAGTTGGGTGATCTAGACCCCACAAGACAGTGCGCTGAACCCTTTTTTCTTCAATGATTTGTGATCTTCACTGGTATCCATGGATTACATGAAATCTTTTCACCTTTATCCCCCTTTGTCATGGTAGGGATAACATGTAAATGTAAGGGTGGGGTCATAGGATAGCATAAGGGTTATAGGAGTTAAGTTTAGGCTACTACTGGATGGAGCTCCTGCACAAGTTTTTTTTTTTTTTTAGTTTGCTAATTGTGCTTCATGGTGTCGTGTTTTGGTAAAAAGCCCCTCTTCTCTCTCTGGGGTCTCAAGCCTTTCACTTTCTAATATTTACTGCTTTCCTTCTTTTTATTTCTGGATTTACAGCTTAAAAAGGTTTTTAGTCTGCATGTGTGGACAGTGATACATGTATTTCAGTGTTTCGCCTGTCATCCTCCCCACCTAACATCATGAGATGTTTACTTATGATAGAAATTATTTACCCACTATAAATGCAATTTAAATGTTTGATTGTAATCATTGTAATAATGTTTTTATTCAAAATCTCTATATTCTGTGTATTTCCTGTTTAATTACAGCTTGATCAAAGTACTTTCGCATCTTTACAAAAAATACAAATTTGATTTTACGTCTGATTTTCAGTTTGATTACTACTTTCTCTTGAATATTTCCTCTATTAACTTAATGTCAGAAATATATACGTCTGTGACCCATGACGTGTTTTTGATAGTCAGTTAAAATGGGAAATTCTGTCCAGAAAAATTTTATTGAATAGGTCTATAACAATCTGGAAATATTTAAAATAATTTCAATTAGTTGTCATTGATCTTTTGCTTTCGTGACATGTAACTTTGGTTTGAATTGTAGCTTTATAACTAAACTGAATTGAACTAAATGGAGTTTATTTGTTGATCAAAATCAAATGACTAAAGCAAAGATCTTAATGGAAGCGTTACTTTTTGATGGGACTCCACTGTGAACTGGAAAACCTTGTTTTGGTCATTACAGTATTGTTTTAGTGCTCACTCATCTGACGTCAATGCTACAAAAGGCATGCAATGCATTTTAAAATCAGATGTGCACCTTACCCACTGAAGGCATTTTCACAAGCGTGGGAATGCTGCAACTGTGAGCTCTGCCTCGCAGGCAGGTAAAATCAGGTTTCTCTGTAACCGGAGAGTCACAGTCATTCCATCCTGACTTCCGCCCTGACTTTGTCTGAAATGTATTTCATTTTGTTTCTAAAAGGTGAAATCACAACTCAGTTTGTCTCAAGATGCAATGCAAAAAATGAAAGAAAAACATTAAACCAAGCAAAGGCCATCCAAATATTTACAATTGATTGTCTGACTAATCTTTTACTTATCACCTTTAACACTACATTCTGCTGCAAACTATTGAAATATGAAGAAAAATGGAATGAAAAATGAAATGGAGTTGGTGCATTGAACCAGGTCTCTTCATGCATCTTCAGACCACTGTACTCATCTGACACAGATCCAGAGCTTCACCTGGATGTTTCAGAAGCAGCTCCACAGGTCAGAGGTCAGGAGGTGAAGGTTCTCTTCTGGAAACATTAACACCAAAGGTGTGCAAACACCATTTCTAAGCTTCAGAAATAAAACCCATTTTGACTTTTAGCATTGAGTCATGCAAAATATTTAAAGTGAGTATGTCTCATAAAAACAAAGTCCTAAATAAGTTTGTTGCGTGCTAACGTTCAACAAACCACCTGGTCCTCCTCCTCCCCCTCTATGAGGATGTAGGATTACGTAGGCCATTACTCATGCCTGTTCTGGATTACTCATACCAGTCCGTCTCTACTCTTCCAAAGCAGGGTTTTTGTTTGAGAACAACCTCATCACAGACGCTTCTGAAGGTCCCTACTCACCTCTCACCTGCGGGGTTTGAGCATAAAAACAAAGCCAGCTCCCTTTTCTCTGCAGTGACACCTGCAGCACCTGAATGAGGTGCATGAACAACAAATTACAAAGACACAGTTATGTAAGTCCAAAAACAATCCCCCATGCAAACAATAAAGGGACTACCACTTCAAAACTCTCAAATGAGAGCAGAGATATCAGATGACTTTAAGACTCACGCATATGCGCTCTGATTGACCACATTTCTGCAGGGTCTGTGCAGTGCTCAGGTTAGGCTGCCCCACATTATATAAGCAGGAACGCTGGTTTCATCTCACTTTGATGAATGCCCTACTTTCTTCAAAGTGTTTTCTTTGGCCTCAGAAAAAAGATGATTATCTTTTTTGCATTAATGACTGCTGGAACCACCCAAACCATCCCAAAACATCTCCATTAGGTTGAGATCTGGTGACTGTGGAGGCCGTTTGTGTCCAGTGAACTCATTTTCATGTTCAAGAAACCAGTCTAAGAGGATTCCAGCTTTATGACATGGCGCCTTATCCTGCTGGAGGTAACCATCAGAAGATGATACACTGTCAGAAAGGGATGGACATGCTCAGCGACAATACTCATGTAGGCTGTGGCATTGGAACCATGCTCAGTTGGTACTTAGGGGCCCAAAGTCTGCCAAAAAAATATCCCCCACACCATGACACCACCATACCAAGCCTGAACCATTGATTAAAGGATGGAGCAATGCTTTCATGTTGTAGATGCTAAATTCTGACCCTTACCATCTGATTGTGGCAGTAGTAATGGATACTCGTCAGACCAGACAACGTTTTTTCCATCCTCTATTGAACAGTTTTGGTGAGTCTATGGCTGCATTTACACTGCAAGTCTTGATGCCTGTCCGATTTTATATCCGATTTTCTGACTATATCTGATTTTTTTGACGACCCGCTTACATCATCTTTTAAAAGTGACCCGTATCCGATTTTTGCATTCCTTCTGACTTTTGTGTGACTGCAGTTGTCATGGAGGCAACGCAGCGACGGAAGGAGGCGTTGCCTTGGGCGCTCCTGGATGAGGCAGGAGACGGGATGCGCGGGAGAGGAAAAAGGAGGGCTGCTAGGCCGGCTTATGTACTCTCTCTGAGTTTTGAATGAGGAGGTGTTTGCAGACGTGCTGTACGAACAGTTCGATCTAAGTGTTAAACCTTTCCTGTGCGATGACTTCTCTTTTTCCGACCGTGGTCAGAAACGCACAGGAGATTTTCTCCAGGGCCGAAGGCGGATTCTCCTTCGGGGTTCACTTCCCCGTTCGGAGCCTCAGCCTCCAGTGGGTTAAGAAAGACTCCAAAACAGTTCTTTTGGGGGAGACACCTTCTTTTTATTACGGTTCTCCGACACTCTCCCACTCCGCGCTCACACCACCTCTCCTCTCCTTACACACACACACACACACACACACACACACACACACACACACACACACACACACACACACACACACACGGTCCCCATCATACACGCCCCCACTCCGCAACACAAACAAAGAAAGAAACGGCTTCTAGCCTGTTCCATAGCAACGGTGTCCCGCTTGATTAGTTACCGTTTGCCTCCAGACAGGGACCGGACCGGAAATAACAGCGGTTTCTGACTACGGTCTGAATCCTGAGGCTGAAAGGTAACACGCTGATGGGGCTCCAGCTGTCCTCGAACAGCAAAATCAGTGCACCAAAGCACTTTCATAAGTCATGTGATCTCAGTTGGTGGTGTCCTGAATTGACGTCACTGACGTACGACTCACATTTACTGGGAAATATCCGATTTGTCTGCTTACATGGCACACGCAAATGCACGTATCTAATTTGTATCTGATTTATTTCCACATATGAATGAGGCCTGTATCCGATCTGAGAAAAATGGAATCCAAGCGCTTTTGTCCTGTTTACACGTTCACCGGTCATATCCGATCTGTGCCACATGAGAGGAAAAAATCGGAATTGGGTCACTTGAACCATGCAGTGTAAATGCGGCCTATGTCAATTGTAGCCTCAGTTTCCTGTTATTAGCTGACAGGAGAGGAAACCGGTCTGGTCTTCAGCTGCTGTAGTCCATCTGCCTTAAGGTGGACATGTTGTACGTTCAGAGATGCTCTTCTGCAGACCTCGGTAGAAACCAGCGGTTCTTTGAGTTCCTGTTGCCTTTCTATCAGCTGGAACCAGTCTGGACATTCTCCTCTGACCTCTGTCATCAACAAGGCATTTCTGCCCACAAATTGTTGCTCACTGGACATTTTCTCCCTTTTTGGACCATTCTCTGTAAATCCTACAGATGGTTGTGGGTGAAAATCACAGTAGATCAGTAGTTTCTGAAATTCTCAGACCAGCCAGTCTGGCACCAACAACCAAAGTGTGGTTCATCTTGAACATAACTGTCAATGTCACTCATGTTTTAGAAGCTGGTTTAAATTTGGGTGAAATCTGACCTATGCCCTAATTGGACCCAGCTCTTGGTCCAATCTGATCAAAAGAACTTCATAATAATACTCTATAGTAATCTACAACACTGTATACTCTGACTTGGTGCATTAGAGTCTGAAACCACTTAAAGTAACTTTATAGTTTTGTATCAAGCAACACACTAATACTTAAAAACTGCAGGTTTGGGGGGGGGGGGGGTGTCTCTGAAATCACCTGCCTCTAGAAAAAAAACTTTCCAATATTCTGAACTCCAACTAAAAGACAGTCAACAATTTTTGAGAGCATATTTTTTATGAATTACTGGGCTACCAGCTAATTTACACACACAAACACACACACACACACACACACACATATGCATTTAGACAAATAAGTAGCAGAATCTTATCAGCAAATATCACCAGTAACTAACTACCTTTAAGACTCTCAGGAAATCCCATGTGAATGAGCCAAGTTGGCAAATGTCAAGACCAAACATTTAGGAAAAATTAGCCCAGCAAGAATTTCCCATCATTCTAATGGCTGTGACCTCCCATCTACCTTAAACACCAGCATGGAGTCAACAATAAATCGTTCAGTGGGGGTAAACCATTTTCATGAGCGCCTGAAGGAGCCTCATAAAATGAGAGAAAGCAAACAGCAACAAAAAGGTTAGGTCTTCACTGCTCCAGCTCCTTCATACTTACTGTGCTGGTTTTCATTAGGAGCTCATTAGATGAGCTCATGACTGATGGAAGAATTACCTGTAATTATTCAGAAATAGTCGTTGCTCATTTCCTCCCTGCTTTAAGCAGCTTATGAAGAATATTGGCGGCTGTTCTTCAGGTTAAAGAAAAACAAACACATTAGTAAAAACTCAACCACACATTTTGCAAAGTTTTCCAAAAATACGTTTATGCTAAGGGCTGCACAGTAAGCAGTCTCGTCTCACAGGGAGGAGGTCCTGGTTCGAATCCCGACTGGGTTCATTCAGCGTGGAGTTTGCATGTTCGGTCCATGCGTGTGCTTTTCTCTGGCTTCCTCCCACAGTCCAAAAACATGCTTCATGGTGACCTGGTGTCTCTAAATTGTAACTAAGGCTACGTTCACACTGCAGGCTGAAACGACCCAATTCCGAATTTTTTGCCCCTAAGCGGCCCAATTCCGATCTTTTCATGACAGTCTGAATGACACAATTCCGATCTTTTCAAATGCGACCCAGGCCCCGTGGGTTTGCCGTCCTGAATCCGAATTGTAGCCGTTCTTTTCAATTGCGACCGCCGTCTGGCCGGCCAGGCGACTTGATTCCGAACTGTACGTCATCGACACGCAACAAACGTCATCATTTTGCGTTGAAGTAGGCGGGAACGAGAACGTAAACATCAACCATGGTGGACGATGCTGCTGAAAGCAGTCAGTGGAAGGGAAGGGAGGTCACTGATTGGATTAATATTCGGGGTGATCGCTCTTTTCAGGCCAAACTCCAGGGCTCTGATCGCAACTGGGCGGTTTTTGAAAAAAAATCCAGATAAATGGCAGAGCGTGGTGTTGAACCTTTCCCGCGATGACTTTTTTTTCTCTCTCCCCTTTCCCACCGTGCTCAAGCGCGTGGGACCCAGGCGATCATCCTCCCCCTCCCTGTTCTGATCCTTAGATTCTCCAGAACGGGTTAATAAAGAGTCCATAGCATTTAATCTGGGGGAAACCTTCTTTTAGTACCGTCATCCTTCCTCCGTAACACACAACATGAATGAGCGCGCGTGCCGCGATATCGCGCTTGCACACACACACGCGGGCGCGCGGCCCCAACACAAACACATTCCTATTCCACTACAGTGGGTACAGACGATCCCGACTCCATTGCTTTCTTAAAAAGAGAAGATTGTAATTGTGCTGCTCCTTCGTGAAAATAAATTTAATATTACAAAAAGAGCTCCGCTTTTGACAACACTGTTGTTGACATCCATTGTTAACGTTTGCTCCGCAAACAACAAGTGACGTCGTTCACCGTTGAGTATTCTTCTGGCTTCTGCGCATGCGGGTCTTGTTTGGGTCGTGTCACGGTCACACTGGTGATCACAAAAGTTTGGATTTACTTGGAAATGTGAACGGTCTAACAAACAATTCGGATTTTTTGAAAAAATCCGAATTGAGCATTAAGCCCTGCAGTGTGAACGTAGCCTAAGTGTGCTTGTGAATGTGTATATGTGGCCTTATAACAGACAACATGTCAAGATGTTCTCTTCCTGCAGTGGGTGGGATAGGCTCCAGCAACCCCTAAAGGGATTCAGCAGGTTCAGAACATGATGCACAACACGAGTGGTTCAGGCACACTATAGAAAATTGGGGACTCAACCAGATTGAGAAGTCGTTCCAACTATAAAAAAATATTATAAAAATATTATAAAAAGAAAATAAGACAAGATTAAAACACAATAAAAAACATGAGGGGCCTCAAGCCCACCTGCAAACAGAGCTGGTACACAACAAAAACCAAAACAGAACAAAATCACCCCATTCACATGCAGGTATACATTTTGAAAATCAAAGCAAACAAAATAAACAACAAGCAAGTGAATTCCCACTCGTGTACCAGTCAGTCACTGTTGCAGGAGGCCAGGAAGGGGTAGGTGGTCAGGAGTCCCAACAAGCCTCCAAGTCCCAGGAGCACTTGCGCAGGCACTTGCTCAGTGGCCTTGTGGGAGAGTGTCCACCATGTGACTGGAATGTCGGGTGTTCAAATCGAGGCCGAGTCATACCAAAGACGAGACCCAATGCCTCCCTGCTTGACACTCAGCATTTAGGGGTTGGATTGGGGGGGGGTTATTCTGCCAAATGGTTACCGAGCGCAAGCTGTGTCTGCAGCTCAATGCTCCCCTAGGGGATGGGTCAAATGTGGCGAACAAATTTCACACATCTAGGTGTGTGACAGCTAATAGTACTTCAACTTTAACGTGGTCGGCTCGGCTGCAAGAGAGGTGGGAGAGGAGACGGTCCTGTTAGGCGGTTGACCCAGTGGAGTGGATGGAAGGGACCTGTGAAAAACACCTGTTAAAACACTTCCAAATGAAGGCCTAAAAACCCGTCCCAGCAGCAGCGGGTTCCACCAAACACCCGATCAGTGCTGATTGCACCTGAAGGGACGGGCAGGGAGCGACACGCTCTGTTCCAACTCCTGTCACACACAGATTCACTGTGTGACCAGGGATTATGACAATCACTGCACTGACAGAGGAGCAGGAACCCAGAACAGGAGGCAGTCTCAGATGAGCTGAACTGAGGGAGAGCCAACTCAGTCCTATTTTATAGCTGGCTAGGTGCCCCTCAGCAGCACCAGGATGAGTGACTACACCTGTGCCTCAATTAGCTCATCATGCCACACATATTTATGCTTTCATGTTGCTGTCATGTCTGCAGGGTTTTGTGCTCTCCCTAAAGTCAATGTAGAAAACAGATATTTCTGTGCAAAAGTTTTTGATTTGAGCAGGACGTTTTATGTTCTGCCCTCTTTGATCAGATGATTGGAGGAGGTAACATGCCTGTTGAAAACCTGGGACTCAATGCAGGCCGAGTAGCAGCCTTTAAGGCCTTCACAGAGCTTGTGAGTTACTTGATAACAGGGTTAAAGATCAGCTAAAAGCCTAACGTAAAGCAATAACTTGGGTGTTGCAGTGCTCCTTTGTCCTCTCCACCTCAAGTTTTGTTTGAGTGTCCTACTTTTGCGTTGACCCACATTTATGCTTGGCCTCCTTTGTCCTGCAGTAACTCTGAGCGGTTGACTGATTGTTGCAGCTGATCTACGGCCCTCGTGTTGGCTGGGCTCCGAAAGCTTGTCCTCACCGCTGAGGATCTGCCCGCATGAGAAAGGCTACGGGTAAACCCTTCAGCTTTTTCATCAGCTGTATTCAGAGCAGGTGGGCTCATCCCTGCAGCAGCATTCTTCACAGCAGAGCAGCTTTTGTTTCCATCAAAAAGACCGATTGCTTAAATGTTTACAGATGCAAGAGGATAACGTGACAATATTTTACAAAGCTTCAGATGAAGGCGTTTCATGCACAGCTTTCATAGAATATCTTATGTAAGTCTAACAGTTTTAGAGTTTTTAGACCTGAAGTCTATACAGAATGAAACTCCTGCATCCTTCTGACTTCCAGCCTTCATGACAGAGATGCTGTCAGCTGGTATTTTCACACTGGCTTCAAATTTTAATTTAAAGTGGTTCTACTCCAAGGTTTTATCCTGAATGAGTCACTTTCTAGTTCATGACACTTAATTAAGTATATTCTGGGGAGAAAAACAGTTTTAAATCAATAAATCAGGTTAAATCTTTGTGGATTTAGTCTCATATAATATTTTCTCATTTTCTTTTGGAATCTTGTTTTTGGTTATAAGGTGGAAAAAACTTCTAGTTTTTTCTACTCAGCAGTCTTTTTTGAATGTGCTTGTTTTAATAAGGCACATTTTCCTCTCGAGAACAGTCATTTCTAAGTATAGATTGGTCAATTTTTCTAACCTTTTATCCAACAAACGCTTTTTAGGAAGTAAGTTTAGTGTGAATTGTTCAGAATAGAAACTAAGGTAAACTCTGCTTTATAAAGGTCTGAAAGGTCTCTATGAAACTGGCTGCTCTCACACCTGTGTGAGGATTTGTCATTTTTTTTTAGTTTGGATAAAGCCATGCTTTGTTTTTTGTTTTCTGATTCCTTCACATTCCAACAACTTAAAAAAAACACGTTTTCAGTAGTTTTAGTCCAGATCCTCTGCTCTGAACTCTTTCTGCCAAAGCAGACTTCAGGTTGTTGCTTTGTCATGTTTTACTTTAAACATAATAATTATATGTACAAGAATCTGAGGCTTTAGTAAATGTTTTAACAAAACCAAGTTGAGTGAGAGGCAGTTAACAAAATCCTCCAGATTTATGGGTTTAGGCTTAATTATATTTAACATTTGTGTTTGTTTGTCTGCTGCTGTCAGCGTTGTTGTAAAAGCGTGAGAATATCATGTAGTGTGTTTTGTGGGAGTGCTAACTAAGGAGAAATTGTTGCAATCCTGAGAGCAGCCAAAGATTACAGCCTGCCCTCAGGAGGTTCCTGGTTTAGGGGATAGGTTAGCTGAAACTGAAGCAGATCAGCTGCTCAGAGACCCTAGTGGGTCAGCTGAAGCTGCTCACAGAGACGTATGGGTCAGCTGAAAATGTACCTCCATAATGAACTGGAGATAAAAGTCTTAAGAACCATGAACAGCGAAGCTGCATTTACCTGAAACAACTTTGCTGTTTTTCTCATTCAGTAACTTTGAACAGAAGTGTTGTTTAAAGAGTTTGTCAGGTTTTGGAAAATGTTTGATTTTTCACATTATATCTATATTATTATCTAATAAAAGCAGCTTTAACAAGAACAGCAAAAAAAAAGTCTAATTTGACAGCACATTTGCTTAAATTTACATCTAAACAGCTACTTTGCACTGAAACGTGCACGCTGTCAGGTAGGTCTTCTTGCTAAACAGCTGAGAGAAGTGCAGAGAAGTGAAATAAGTTCTGGGATTTAGCAGAAACTGGAGCAACTGGTGAGAAACAGAGATGAGGAAACACATTTTAATTAACTACAAGAAAAACAGAAACTGGATTCTAAAGGGTTTTGTAAATCTGTCTTGCGTGTCTTTCTCTGTGTACTCTGTGTTTTTTTATTTTACTACAAGAATGCAATTCAACTTCACATGTGTATTGAGAATTTATCCCATGGTTTTCTTTAAAAAAATGAACTTCAATGTATTGAAAATGTTAGGATTTTAGTTAGTTTACTGTTTATGCAGACTGTAACCCTGCAGCCCAGCACACCATGTGCTCTTTTCCATGGAGGCGTGGATGGCAGGTCACAGAGAATCTCACAGGGTTAGATGGGGAATGCTTCTTTTAACACAACCATCATTTTTAAGCAACAGCAAACAGAAAGTTTTTTTTTATCACACACTTTTATTTTTCTCACCTCCATTCTGATAACTAACTCATCTCTCATTGATTATCTTTTACAAATCCTGCAAATAAATACTCTGGACAATCCTGCAGATTTATTGTTTTTAGCGGGAGCGTGGCTTCTGAGAAAAACCATCACCGATGCCTGTATCATGGCTGCTAATGTGTCAATACACTCATGGAGATATTTTCCTTCTCTTTTTTTACTGGGAAAACCACTGATGAACGTCTTGGGAGATTTCCTCTGAACCCAAAAATCCTCTTTTTGTTTGGATACAAACATTTAAATAACAAACTGTTAAACATTTGACTTACAGAAGGATCCTACCATACAAGCAGTCATGTGTCATTGAAAGCATCACAGACTCAGAATCCTGGAATAAGTGAAAATATTAAACATTTTTGGAGGACCAAGACACAATGATTCATTTGACAAGTTGTTATCAACCTGCAGGAAGGTCAACGCTTACATGTGAAACGGCAGAAAACCGTCAGTTTAAAGCAACATCCTCCTAAATATTCTGGGGAGATCTAAAGACAAGTAGAATTTATTGATCAAACAGTCATAT
The DNA here is from genome assembly GCA_037389245.1 of Oryzias sinensis. Taxonomy (NCBI): domain Eukaryota; kingdom Metazoa; phylum Chordata; class Actinopteri; order Beloniformes; family Adrianichthyidae; genus Oryzias; species Oryzias sinensis. The sequence continues at coordinate 9,232,356 of CM074507.1, forward strand.
TAATTATTAATCTGGTTTGTGCACATGTCAACTAGAATTCTGCTGTGGATGCCTGCATTGGTCGTTTGCATGCATGGTGTCATTCACGTCACATGAGTGTCTATGAGCTAAAGGATCCCAGGAAAAGTTGCTCTGTGACTCATAATGCTTGTAGACATAACAAAGCGATGAGGCAGAAAGGGAGGGGGGGGGACCTTAAAGTCATACTAGATCACATTTCATTTTGTTTACACTGTAACCTTGACTATCGCACCAAGCCCACGTTATATATTAATGATTTAAGCAGTATTTTATTCATGACCTGATCTGTAAAGCTCAATCTTTTAAAACAATGTGGATCTTAAATTTTTGATTTGATTTTTGATTTGAAATGGTTTATTTCAAGCAATCAAATTAGAATAGTACACAAAAAACATTACAATCATCAGTTATACATTCATACAATGACGTATCAAACTTAGGATAATTAGACAAAAAACTAATTATCGCTTGAAAGAGAGTTGAAGGAAGCAAATGTATATAATCCCACCCCTGTTCTACCGTAACCACTTTTTTACATGATCATTATCATAAAAAAAATATAATAATTATCATTATCCGGTTCATAACTTTATCAGACATAATTAAGAAACCTTAGAAATCAATAAAGCACAAGACAAAGATGAATTACCAAAATATTATGTAAAAATAACTATTTTGGAAATCAACATGGAAAATGCAGATCAGTTATCTAAAATATATACAGATTATGTTAATTATAAAAATCATGCATATGATTAAATCAGCAAAGTAGACATAAGGCTGTTTCAAAAATCTTCTTAGCAAAAATTGATCAAATATCAAAAGTTAAAATTTTGTCCAAATTATGTTTCATTAGGAAAAATCATGAATCCAAGTTGATTATGAAGATCCTGGCACAGCTTTTTATGTAACAAAATCTTCTTTTCTACAGTTCTCAATCCTGCAGCCTGCTGCCACATGTTTTCCTAATCAAGCGTAACATAAACCTAACTCAGCTCAACCCAGAGCTTAGTCAACTCAGACATTTAAAGCTTATGCTGATTCAGAATGTATGAAATCATAACCTCAACAACCTAAACCATGATAGCTCATACATTTAACCCTTGTGCTATCTTATGACTCTACCCTTACATTAACGTGTTTTCCCTACCATGACAAAGGTGGATAAAGATGGAGAGGATTTCATGTAATCCATGGACACCAGTAAAAATCACAAATCATTGAAGAAAAAAGGTTCAGAGCACTGTCTTGTGGGGTCTAGATGACCCAACTCCCAATGTAGAAGTGCCTAGGATAGCACAAGGGATAAAGGGATAATCGGTCATACTTCAGTGTCTTTGAATTGTTTAGACTCTAAACCTCACATTTAACTCATAACAACCTGGTTTCTGCAGAAGGAGGATTAACTATAACTGCTCATCTGCTGTTTTATTGTCAGTGTAACATTTTCTACTACATACAGTATGCAGTTACACAGAGAAAAAGAATGAGAGAAAAGAGGTAAGATTTGCAATAAGTGAGACAGGTGTCTTCTGAATCCAAAAGGCGTGGTCTGGGTTTTCTGGTTGGGTTGGATGTGATGGGTGCTGCATTTACAAAAATCCAGTTTTATTTTCAACTGTTTGTTTAAAAGCAGGTGTGTGTGTGTCCATGGGAGACAGAGATAGTTGTATTTGTAAAGGAGCACCTATTATGTGAACTTATAACCTTTCAGTCATGTTTGAAAATAGAAGTAATCTTTCTCACAGTCTCAGAAAAACCGGTTCACCTGTCAGAAACCAGTTTTTGGAGATAAATGTTCCTGTCAGTGAGCTCATGTCTCAGCCCACAATGTTTCTTTGTTTGGTTAGTCTTGCCACATAAGTTGATATCTATTACTGATAATGGGCTTCTTGTTGAACTTTGGTCAGAAGTGTACGACTGGAGCTCCCACACAAATGAAGTGGGAACACAGGAGCCCTGCAGCAGGACACGTTAGTCAAAACACGGAAGACAACTCCCATGCAGTGTCTTACAGTGTGTTAGCTGACCCTTATGAGCACATTTTGTTCATTTGTCACTTTATACGTCTGTAGTCTGTAATACAGTAGTGCAAAACTGAGTGAAGTTCATGCAGTTCTCCAAAGAAATAGCCTTGGAGAATTCTTGTTGTGTAAACACTTGGACAAGAATTGTTCCATCAGTGTGGGTGATTGGTTCATCTCCTGCTCTTCACAATTTTTAATTCAAAGCCAGATTAACAAAAAATATAGAGTATTTTCTTTGCAGGTCAAAGTGGATTGTCATTATTCCACTGCCTGGTTCACATGATACGTGCGCGCTACTTGCTGCAGCCTGACTATTAGAAATGAGGAAATCAGTCTGAGTGTAGTTTGTGTGGACGTCCTACGGGTACTGGCGTATCACCTGCACACCCCGTGCGTGCGGAATTGGCTTGTAGTAAGTAAGAGGGCAGTGTGCACACCTTATTGACAACTTACTGGGTGTGGACCGTACGACAGTATAACCAGTATGTGCGCATAACTTCCATTAATCTTACAAATACTTACAATACACTTACCATAAACATGACAATGGTATGTTCCTTTTTTTTTTTACTTGTCCTGTCCAACAGCTATACACACAGATGGGAGCTGAAGACTTCTTGTGTTAGACATATTTTACTGTTACAACGGGGGTTCTGGATCTTCTAACATACTAGGTGTGTATTTGTATAAACCCTTTTTTAATTTAGGCTAAACTTTATCTAAACTGATTACATTTGTATCTTTTTTTTTTGCACTGTCCGGAAAAGAAGAAAAGGAAAGAATGGAAGGATGTTGGAGACAGGGAGTAAGGGCACAGAAGACAGGGGGTAAACGGGAGGATGATTTCAGAGGGAGTGGGGGGGGGTTACAATCATGTTGGATGCTGGAGGATTATCATCATTACTGTTTGGTGTAAAAAAGAAAAAAAAGGGGTGGGGCCTGTCCACTCACATACTCAAGTATTACAGACATACCTGTTGGCTCCAAAAATCTTTACGTACAATCATGTCAAAATGTACACAACACAACTACAGTTCATACACACATACGGATACAATCCAACATGTATAAAGCATTTCATTCTGTCACACACTATTTGTGCAAAGGTGAGCTGACATGTGGGCTAAGGCGGATGTATATGTTCTGCTGAGGTGGATATTGGAATGCCAAAAGAGGGTGAGTGCCCGGCCTTCCCCCCACAAAAACCCCAGCCGAAGCGGTAGTGGTAGCCAGGGACCCCCGACACCAGCATGGTACAGTAGTATGAGAAAGTTTGGGTACCCCTGATAATATTTAAGATTTTTCTTCATAAATCATTGGTTGTTTGGATCATCAATTTCAGTTAAATTGTCACGGTGCCCCCGGCTGAGCCCTCGTCATCTAGTCCACCTGTCGACAACGGCTGTGCCTCATCAGCGCCATCAGGATCCAGGCTCTTAAGGAGGACCAGGACCTGTACTCGACGCTAGTTCGTTGTACTCCTCGGTGCTTCACTGGCCGCCCATGCACAATCTCGCTCTTGTCTCGTTGCCTTGACTAATACCTTGTCTGTCTGCCACTCAGGACTCTCGCCTTCATCAGGAACCTATGGTCGTACTCACCTCTCGCTGCCTCTCGTCTTGACGTCTCGTTGGAAGATCCTCAGACCACGGTGTTCGCCCACAAGAACCTCCAACCAGCTCCTGTGGATTTCTTCCCTGTTAATTCTGCCTCAAGAATTAAAGAATCTTTGAACTTACCATTCTGTCTGCCGAGTATCCTTCCGGGTTCCAGCATCTGGGTCTGCTAAAGCCTGCTAGCCATGACAGAACGAACTAGCCATTACCCCGACCCAGCTGACCCGGAGGGACTCCGCTCCGCCGTAGAGCAACACGGATTATTCTTAGAACTCCTGTACAGCGCCCTCACTCGCATCACCACTGTCCAGGAGGATCTGACTTCTCGCATCAAAGAGATTAATCAAACTCTCAGGGATTCATCTGGTCAAGCACCCGTTTTTTCCACCGCAGCTTCACATCCGGTTCACGACAACGCTTCCTTTTCCGCCCCTGCCACGGACCATGAAAACATCCGGTCACAGCCCGAGCCGTTCCATGGCGACGTCGAGGCCTGCGGCGGATTTCTACTACAATGTCCTCTGATCTTTCAACAGTCACCCAGGTACTATCAGTCTGATCTGCGGAAAATTTCCCTAATTATTAATTCACTCCGCAGCAAGGCACTGCAGTGGGCCCAAGCTTTTCTGGCTGCTAACCCTGTCTCGCATCTCCCCTTTGAACGGTTCATCGGAGAATTTCGGCTCGTATTCGATCAGCCACGAAAGCAGGAAGAAGCCACCCGGCGGTTATTAAGCCTCAAGCAGCGTAACCGACCGGTGAGTGATCACATCATTGACTTCCGCATCTTAGCGGTCGAGGCTGGCTGGCCCGATATCGTGCTCAAGGGGGTGTTCTATCAATCATTGAACGATAAGATTAAGGACCATCTATGTACTCAACCGGACGCCGACAATTTCGAGGAGCTGGTTACCGCCGCCCTCCGTTCCGACATACGGATTCGGGAACGTCAAGCGGAACGGAGTTGTGTTAACCGGCGTCCACCTTCAGAAACTTTTCTTCACTCTCCTCAATACCACCCACAGCCATCTGTCGGCGCAGAAGATTCCAACCTGCCGTCTGAAGAACCTATGCAGATTGGACATTCGAAGCTCTCTTCTGAGGAGAGGCTCAAGCGCCGTAATGAAGGGTTGTGTTTCTATTGTGGGGACTCTGGTCATGTTGTTTCTCAGTGCAAGAGCCGTTTAAATTCCAGAACCCCTCGCTAAGAGACAGGTCGCGAGGGGACCCGTCTGAAAGTAAGCCTTTCTTGTTCATGCCTGTCAAGTTTCCAAGCATTAATCAAGTTCATGAATGTTTTGCCCTCATAGACTCTGGAGCTGAACACAGCCTCATCGACTCTGGTCTGGTCCGCCAACTCGGGTTACCTGTCGAACCTCTCGCCGCTCCTGTAAAAGCCGCCGGGTTAGGCGGGAAGTTGTTGTCAAAAATCACTTCTCGCACCGAACCCATACAGCTAATCACGTCCGGTAATCATCGTGAGTTCCATCAATTCTTTATTACCGACTCTCCTCAAACTCCCGTTATCTTAGGGTATTCCTGGCTACAATTACATAACCCACAAATTAACTGGTCTACCTCTCGGATCACCAATTAGAGTACTTATTGTATGGCGAATTGTTTACACTCTGCCCTTCCCACTACCGTTTCGGTTAAACTTCCCGAAAATGATAACATTGATCTCGCTAAGGTGCCGTCATGCTACCACGATCTAAGATCCGTATTTAGTAAATCCAAGGCGTGTGCTTTACCGCCGCACAGACCCTACGACTGTGCTATAGAACTTCTCAACGGTCCCTCCCTCCCCAAGGGGAAGTTATACAATCTATCCGGTCCAGAAAAAGTCTCCATGGAGAATTACATTCAGGAAGCCCTTTCTCTTGGGCACATCCGACCTTCTTCCTCCCCTGCAGGGGCCGGGTTCTTCTTTGTAGAAAAGAAGGACGGGTCCCTCAGACCTTGCATTGATTATCGTGAGCTCAACCAAATAACTGTGAAGGACAAATACTCGCTTCCTCTCCTCAATTCTGTCTTCGATTCTGTCCAGGGGGCTACCATCTTTACTAAATTAGATCTCCGGAACGCCTACCATCTGGTTAGGGTCCAGGAGGGGGACGAATGGAAGACGGCTTTCAACACCCCCCTTGGACATTTCGAATACCTAGTCATGCCTTTCGGCCTCACCAACGCCCCCGCCATTTTCCAACGTCTGGTTAATGACGTGCTCCGTGATTATCTCAACCGTTTTGTATTCATCTATCTAGACGATATTCTGGTCTATTCCAACAGTCCCACCGAACATCGTCACCACGTCAGGTTGGTTCTCGAACGGCTTTTAGAGAACCAACTGTTTGTAAAAGCCGAAAAATGCGAATTTCACGCTGACTCCGTCTCGTTCTTAGGGTACATTCTCGAGGCTGGCAAAATCAAACCAGATCCGGCCAAAATTCAAGCCGTCTCCGAGTGGAGTATCCCAGAAACTCGGAAAAAACTGCAGCAATTTCTGGGGTTTTCAAACTTCTATCGGCGGTTCATCCGCAACTACAGCCAGATCGCCGCCCCTCTCACTCGTCTCACTTCTGTCAAGGAACCCTACGTTTGGAACTCTGCTGCTGACTCTGCCTTCACTCGTCTCAAGTAACTTTTCACCTCGGCGCCCATTCTCATCCAACCTGACATCCACAAGCAGTTTACTGTGGAGGTTGACGCCTCGGACTCCGGTGTGGGGGCCGTGTTGTCCCAGCGTGATCCTACATCAGGCAAACTCAAGCCATGTGCC